>JAODFZ020036809.1:0-13670 GCA_027574845.2 Deinopsis erosa
CATCATTTATATATTCATCGTTTGTTTTTGTGTTAATGACGTTCATATGTATGTACGGTAGAATTATTATTAAAAATAAATGCGTGAAAAAGGGGAAATAAAGAAAATGCTAAACAAAATGTAATGAGGGTTACATTAATTTCATCCTTTTTTGTTTCTATTTACAATACAATAAATTATTCTTGCTTATAATAAATGTTTTACATTTTGGTGAAAAATATAATAAAATATTTTTTGCGTAAAATAAACTGTTGTTCTGTTTGGACAATTTTAATAAAATTATGCAAAGTTACAATTGTAACAATTGAAATTAATTTACAATTAGTAAAACAAATAGTATTAGTCGCTTTAATTATATTTATTTTAGAATGCATTTGAAATTTAATTTTATTATGTTAATTGTATTATTATAGAGACAAAACTATTTTGTTCTAATTGTTTACCATTTTGAGTGCATTTAAAGAATTTCTATAACAATCAACTTAAACTATAATTAATTCAGTAAATCTAATTAATGTTTGATATATATCTCTCAATTTACACATATGTATGAAACGAAACAATACCGATTTACTGATATATGACTAGGCGACACATCAACACGATTCTAATCAAATTATACCAGTACACTGGGACGTTATTTTGATGCATATTAAAGTATTCTGTTCAATATGCGAATATATGGATAGTAGCATTCCCAAACTAATCCGAATCAAATTTTATCTGCATGCAGAACAATAAATCATTTTTAAAGACACGCAAACTTCTATATACATAGATAGAGAATGAAGAAAATGAACAAAAAATATATATTAATTATAGTGGAAGTCGGGGGTGGAGTGATAACAATTCCTTCCTATTATTATTTTTAATAATTATTCCGATAATTACAATTAAATTTTGGTTATTCTACTATGAAATTTTATATATTTTTTAGAATTTTTCGGATTAAATCAAATATTACAGCTTGCAAATAAAGATCTCTATGTTCAGGGAGGCGGCTGCTAGTTTGAGTGTGTTAGAGATTCTGTCTAATTGTGCTGTTATATAATAAAATATTATGTTATTAATCTGTCTACTTAGTTATGCATCCTCGCAGGGGCGCACTGTCAACGGGGTTTTAGGATTATTCCCAGTGGGGCGGTAATTTTACGGCCTTTGATATTGGTCGTGCTTTTTTAACGATTATAAATGAACTAAATAAAGTTCCCAATATAAATCTAGTCCGTGTCTGCCCCCCGTTTATATGATATATTCTTTTTTATAATAAATGAAACAAAATTATTTTCAGAATTTATAATAATTTACGCATTAATAGAAGAATTAACAACATTATAATTCAATTTTGATAAAACTAATCAGTTGATTATAAACAATTTACCTTTTAGCCAGATTCGACATGCAAATAATAAACAATAGTAAATATAGGATAAAATAAAAACAACATTGAATATAATTATATAAATATTTTAATGAATTAATAAATTATTGTTATTTATTTTATATCATTGTTTAGATAAGTGAAATTTAATTTAGAAAATTTTCCAGACAATATTCAGATACCATAACATATTCACAAACAACCTTTTTAGAAAATTGTTCTGGATTTCAATTTAAAGTTTTTGGGTCTGTCTAATGAACTCTATTTGCGTATAATTCTGAAGGGAATCTTTATCCTATATCAGAACTAATTTGCTTAACATATTTTTTTATAAATATAATTCTCTATATGTGCACAAATTTGAATAATTATTTCAATTTAATAAAATATGCGTACATAAATTTAAATAATGAACACATTCATTACCTTAAAAATAATTTTTATAATTTTAGAAATTTTATGATTTACATATACATATTTTCCTTTGGTATTTCACTGTGATGCATATTTTACAATGAAATTTACCTTCTTGCATATAAATGAGTGTGTACAAAATTTATATAAGATTTGCACGTAATTAAAATGAATTTGCTGGAAATGTAAAATTATTTATTAAAGTTACTTTCAAATTATTTCAATGCACATTAAATAGATTTTTTTATGTTATATTTATTGTCTAGTAGTCTATGAGATAACGCAAAAGTTCATTTCTACTAATTTAAGTTCCATAGATAGAGGAATACAGGAACTAGAACATTTCTTGTTTTCCTTTACACAATATTATCTTTTGTATTATTATTTCGTGTTTTATGTTACAATGTAATAAAATAATATAAGAAAATTTTGATTGTGTACCAGAACATTACATATACAAAGGACAGTTCTATATATAGAAATAAAAAAGGAATTTGATTGCGCAATATTTGATGTTATTTTTGAAATATTCGTGTGTTTCTGTGTAGACATGAATTTTAATTAACCTTTTTGATCTAATTTTGGTAAAAACACAGATATTTTTGATTTTAAACAAAATGAATGTTTATGGTTGTTGATTATAATAATAGTATTACTTAGCCTTTAGCAATGCGGACTTTTCATCCCTTATTATGCTCGTTCGGTGAATGTATATGCAAACATTTCATATGCTTAAATATTAAATGTTTCTGATTTAAAGAAAATACTAAAGTAACATTATTTATTGATTATATTGCATATAATTTATTAAAGTTATCATCCGGTAATGGTAAAAGACAATTAGATTTTTTTAAATTTAAAACATGGGTTTGTGGCTTCTGATTGGTTGTTGTGGGGGATGAAGACATCTGGACCGGACAACTCTTCCAATCGAGGTCCACCAACAACATAAAATGGTTTTAGGTGAGTATCCAAAAAATAACTACCAAAAAAAGTAAACTTTTTTAAATATTATATACTCCAACAAGTGGGTTATCATATTTAATATTAGGGAATGTTCTACTTTATTATTACAATATTAATAAAAAAAAATTTGACGGCAAAATGGAGAGAGAGAAAATAAAGAAAAAATTAAACGTCTGGGAAATATATTGTCCTTATAAAAGTGGCAAAAGTGACAGAAATTAATGATCGTAATTCACATAAATCTTCTTTGTCTTTCATTCCTAGTACGTAACGTGTATCTATAAACGAAACATACAAGACATAAACAAAAGGAGAAGATACACGCAATGATGATGTTACATTCATTATCTAAACAACTTAATTGGAACAAATCGTTTATAATAACAAAAAATTTATTCAGATATTTTATATTGAAATAAACAAAGGAATGAAAGAAAGCTGCAAAATTCAAATTTAATATAAATAATAAACATAAATAAATGAGAAAACAATCTTTGAAATTGATTAAATTTTGATTAAGTTTTTATGTGTACAGGTAACAAACATCAAGTATGTAATAAATTATTTGTTTACTTACACATGATTGTCTAATAATCCCAGCAAACAACAAAAAAGCGTAATGAATCAGTAAATTGAAAAGTTTGCCTATTGTTTATAAATTTATCGATTAACTTCTCTTATTATTTATTAATGTGCGTAATTAATGTTTAATCAATAAAATTAAAAAAAAAATGTATTGAGGAAAGTTTGTGGGTGGCAGCAGGTTAGTGGGCTTTGCATACTTTTGATTCCAATCTATTTTTAAAATCATATTTTTAGTCAAAATTATATTATTTATGTTTGAAAATTCGTAGCTAAATATTAGTACGTCTTTGTGCAGAATTTATTGTGATATTAAAGTGATGAGAATGCGAACAAACTTTTATTATCTTTTAATTGTATTACGAGGGGAAGGACAATGAATGAATGAATTGAATTTAAACTAAATTGATTGCACATCTTACATCTTTCTAAAGCTCTCACCTGGTCCATTATTATAATGGAAGTGCATGACACTTTCATATTGATTGGAAAAGTGCGTGAGCAATTTGTGGCAAATTAAATTTTAGTTAGGTGCTTACTGCACGTACTTTATCTTATTTTTAGTAAAACAACATTTTTAGTGTTTCGCTTTTCATTACTTTGTTAGATTCATAAACATGAGCGTCTACTTTATACAGATTAAGTTTTCAAGTAAAATGCTAAGAGTAAAGAGAAAACGACAGAAATAAAAAGCCTCTTCCTTTAGTAACCTAATGACATTGAATTTCTTCTTTTATTAGCGAATGATTTATTTAAATTTAAGCGTATACATAAATACGTCGATTCGAGAAAACAAGTTACTATAAATCAAACGCTATAATTTATGGACTCAATCATATATCAAATATTTGCGAATGTGTTTATTTTAATAATTATAACATTGCCATTGACGTAACAACATTAGCAATTTATTTTAGGATTTTATAAGATTTATTGATAAATAAACGAAAGAAATTAATAAGAATTATGTATTACAAATGAATAAAACATATTTTATTAATATTTCTATGAAATATAAACGTTTACGTAAGAGAGCACTCATCATTAATTATCAACAAATAATGCATTGTTAATGTTTGATTAATTTATTGAAATTATTGAGCAATTTCTATTCTACTGTACAAAATTGTTTATATAAATTCATATATATAGCAAATTATTATATTTGCTTCTAATAATTATAAATCTGATTTGTTTATTATTAAAATTAAATTGGCAAAAATGTATTATGCTTTAAACAAAAGAAGTTTAATTGGAAATTGGATGCGCGTAAATTGCATTGTGCTATTGATAATTAAATGAACGATTATGAATGACATTCCCGTGATCTATTTGATTTATTTATTTTGTATATATAGCTTTAATTATGCATTTAAAAACATTATAGTATCGTACCTACATAATGATATCATGGACAAGTACTTAATTTACCTAATAGGTTTAAATTTTTTGATATTACCACTACTAAATTGGTTATATATTATGATTTTGTAGATCATGTCTTTTTCTTTCAACATCTGCTTTTACTTTATCATTTTTGTTTATAATTAATTGTGTTTTAAGCTAAAGTTCATGTTGTTAAAATTTAAATTAAATGCAAGTTGTTAAAAAAGTTACCTCCATGCATTTTAAAGTAAAACACAAGCAATTATAAATTAATGATAAAGCAAAAACTAATTCTAGAAGTAGAAAGAATAATCTACAAAATATATGACATAATCGCAACATATGTCAAATTAAGCTTAAACCAATATGAAAACGCACGAACTTACGAATTATGCATTCTATTTAAATAAAATTGTTATTTCACTAATTGAGAAATGAATTTTATATGTCCTTTTAGTAAAATACAAAAGTAAATAAAAATAGACATTTTTCGATGCAAACTAATTGTAAGTTTACGAATTTAATCAAACAAGCTTTATACACTTTAAGTTGTAATATGTAAGGTAAACTTATGTAATAAAGTAGTTGATTTTATAAAGAGCTCGTTCACGACATGTACAAGAATACAAAATTCTTTATTAATAACTATTATTAAGCTCAACAGTCTCATTGTCAGTTAAAAATAGTTTTCTATTTAAACAAATCGATTGGAATTAATGCTATAGATTACAAATATAATTGTGTTTTAAAAATAGTTTATTTATAGATGGTGCTTTTAATTAGTTAATTAATTAATTTGTTTTTGCAGTGAAATGGTTTTAGCGCAAATGAAGCGACTAGTTCACGGGCTATAAGTTAGAAATGAATGATTTTAATTATTTATCTTTACATTTGCATAAAACCATATAACATGTGAATTGTGTTACTTACGTTCTATAAATCATTTTGATTATTCAAACTAACAAGATGACGATTTATTTGAGAGGGGTAGAATTTATAATGTTATGTGTTTTGCATAAATTATCCAATTCTTTGTCCTGTTTCGATATTTATCTTACAAATTTAGTTGATTGCTTAGTTTACTCTAATCACATCGTTATTTATTCGACGATAGATTTATAACTTTTGCATTCCATACGAATATATGTAAAGTTATTTTGTGTGTTTATGGATTATATTGATGCGTTTTACAATTTCCGGTATTAATAAAAACATTTTGTACACTATATTATATAATAATAGACGCTTTGTATTCCATTCTCTTTCATCGTATTACTAGGAACGTTCGAAATTCTATTAATACCTACAAGTGAAAATTCTAATTATTTTTGAAGTTTGCAATTAATTAACTAGTCAATTGATTAGTCTATCGTTAAATTACGTCGATAAATACTTTATAAGATTTACTAGACGTCTTTTATAATAAAACATTTTCTTTTTTAAATCCTTATTGAAAATACCTGCGAGCAATTTAATTCTAAAAACGTGACTACGATGCATTATCAAAATATAAGAACAGAAATAGCTGATTAGACCGTTTTTCTTTATACGTTATATTGCTTTTGTTTCACTTTCTTTTCTTAGATTCTCTTTGCTTCCTAAAGACAATTGATTTTCACTCAATCCTTATATATATAATATACAAACAGTGCTTTAAATAAAATTTTATTTTAATTTAATTTTATATTCAATCAGCTGCACATTAAACGAGCCACTTATATGTTTTTCAAAATTTCGGTATTTTTATAATGAAATAACATTTTTGATTAATCAACGTACGAATTTGAGTAATAAAATAATTGAATTGAAAGTTAATCATTTCTGTTTATATAAAATGATTTATAAAAAAAATTTAGGGCACCGTTGTGTCGTAATTTAATGCGGTGATGATTTTTCTATAAATCCATCATGTACATAAAAATAATTATTAAATTTTTTTTGAAGTTTATTATAAGTTTTTAAAGTAGATGAACTTTCGATATAGAACAAACTTCTCATTGTCAAGTTTTTAATAAAATATGTGCTTTGAAAGCTCATCTTAACTAAAAAAGTTTGCTAATAAATAAATAGCCTTTTTCCGCATTCGTAAAATTTCTTATTCAGCATATCTATGTGGTAATATGTATATAAAAATGATTTGTTATTGCATTGTTCATTCATATACAATGGAAATTAAAAAATGAATATTTTATAGATTCATTTGAAAATAATTTACAAATTGTTGCTATATTTATTGTTTGCAATGTTATCCAGTTGATTTATATTATATTAAAATTTGATTAATTTGTGTTTACTTTTCTAAATAAATTTAATAAAAATAGATGCATGAATATGAAAATGATTGCATATGCCAATTAAAAAATGTATTATTATAAAGCAAACATTCGCCAACCAACGTGATTGTTTATATGAATTAAAATAATTAATTTTTTATTCCAAGGTGGAGTAAATTAAATTGAACCAAAAATAAAAATGAAGCAATCAGGGAAGAGAAAATTAATTAAATTTTATATTCTATGGCGGAAAAAATTCTTAATTTATGTATATAAATATATAATTCTATTTACTCCAATTTTATAAACTGTTTCCAGTGTAATCATATTGAGCATGTCAATCAGTGAATTTTTAATGTACTAATTTAAAAACATAGAATGCGACGTATATTACACCGCACATAACACAAAATAAAGTTTCACGCATCAAACAGCATTAATTTGACCTTTTGATGGCATATTTTCCAAGTCCATAATCTCTTATTGATCATTGCATGATTACATTTATTTATCCATCAAACGTTTATAAAATGCAAATGCTAAAATATGTCTAGAAATGCTATAAAAAAAAATTCAAACTGCAATAACAAAATTTTATAATTGAATTGCAAATGGATTTTCAGTTAGATTACTCTCTGGACAGCATTAAAAATGCTTTAATTTCCAGTCGTACGTATATTTTCATATTGATTAGCAAGCAATTTACATAAAATTAATTATAATGAGAAAAATAAGAGGGAAGTGTGTATTGTATTGATGTTCGAGCAGAATGTATATTTATTTATGCATGAATTTTGGTGGAAATAAGTAATAAGATACGCAAGTTCTCGAAATGCCCAGAGGATTTGTTTGAAACTGTGTGACCTGTTATAAAATATCACCTATGGGCTTAAAGGACCTTTCCATTGCTTTCACAGCACATGAGATTTTAATGTCGAAAATATTAGGCTTTGTGTAATATTTTATAATCCTCTCAAATATGTCATTATAATGATGATCGTATTACTTTACTTTTCCACCCGCATCTTAGAGTAAATATATTTATTTTCCTCCTGACGCTTATATTTGTTTTTCTGTATTTATTAAGAAAGGAAAAAATGTAAAAAGAGATGATTTAATTATGTTTCTAAATCGCGATCATTAATATTTTTCTTTCATTCCCTCTTCTAAAAGGCTTTTTAATTTAAAACATTTAAAATGTTGCGTTCCTTTGTATTTATATTTTTTTGGAAAAGTAAATAAATTTACGCGATACATCTAAAGATATCTAAATTACAAGTTTCATATATCGTTACGTTGCTAGTAATCAGTAATAATTAGCTCTCAAATAACTTCATTAACATGCTAATCCAATCAAATACTTAACTAGAACTGGAAAAAAGCAGCAAACAAATCGAAATTTATGCTTCTTTTCTAAGGTGTATTCCCTCATGACTTCATGTAATTATTTACCTAAAATGTCTATAAATATATTTGAAATGAAACACAATAAATTGTTTATTTAGTAATCAATATGCGACAAATATTTTAATTTACATAAGTGATGCATTTCATAATTTCAATTAAATAATTAATATTGATAACAGAATAGAATTACGTGGATGGTTGAAAAATTATTAGCGTTACCTTTTATTGATTTTAGTGCTAAAATAAAGCAATTTCTTTTAATGCATTTTAAATAAAACTAATTTAAAGTCAATCCAATAAAATGCAGTTGGATTCTATGATGGAAAATTATACATTACAATGTATTACGTAAGCATATTACAGTTTTCGATTTTCATTTAATACTTCTAAGAATAAAAAACTCTTTTTTTTATTTTAACTGGAATCACGTTGAAATTTGCTGGAAAAATGTACATATTCTTTAAGTGTTCATAAATTATGCAGTGATCTTATGCAGTTTACATTAAAATTTTATATTTAAAATGTTGTCTTGTGTATTTTAAAATGTTGGGATGCTTTATTGTAGTTCATGCATTTTTTATTGGTATTGTGTAGGTAGCAAGCATTATTCTTATTGTAGGTGGTAACTGAAATAGTTATTCCATCGAGATTTCGGTTAGCTTCATAACACGCCATTATATAGTTTATTTAATATCAAATTAATCTAATAATAAATCATACAGTTTGGAATATTCTAATTAAATGCAGTTAGGCGAAAACCATAAATGTAATTAATAATTTAATAATAACTATTTTATATTATGATGTCATATAAAAATTGATTTTAATTTATTATTCTCTTCTAAATGATTGCGTGAACAAATTATCTATTATAGATTGACATTGACACTTATTAAGAAATTTAAGTTAAGGTCGTGCTTCTAATAGATAGTTCACGTGGCATGATAATAGTCAAGTTTATTTTACATTGTAATTATTATACAATATTGAAATCAATAGACTTATATAAATGTAAAATATTTCTGAGCTTTTATGCATAAACTTACGTCATTAGAGTTGGAACTAAAAGACTTTAAACATCGTCTTACTTACTTGAATATTCTCAAATAAAGTATACATTTACAATATAATCCCGCTTATATCAAAAACTCATAATGCTTCTTCGATGGATAGCGTCACATACATTTCGAAATATAAAAAAAATAAAATGTTTATTTTCTGCGGTTGTCTGAACTGTGTGAAAAAATCCCTCAAATTCTAGCAATAACTGTACCCGTTGAAAATAAGAAAGTGTAAGGCTCATGTATGGTAAACTCTCACTTTTTAACCAAAAAATACGACTATTTGTTTAATTAATTAAGTTTAATTGCGTATTAACATTTTTATGTAGGTATTTTATATTCTTGAAATTATCAAATTAATCGAAATAGAGAAAAGGAACAAATTCCACTTCCAAATCTTTTGCAGGAATAAATTCCGGCGTGTTTTTATCTCTGGGGGTCCCTGCGCTTTGATATAACAGGATAATGCTGTATAATCATTTGAAGTAATATGTAATAGGGAATTGCACTGTTTGTATTGCGTTTACAATAGAAATCTCATAAAGACGTGTTTTAAGTTGTGTAGACAGATTGTGTTTGAGCTGAGAGTTTAAAGCTATATTTGCTTTAATTTTCTTAACTTTACCATTTACTGCCATTTTATCCTTTGCTAATGAAATAACATAATTCCCTCTAATATACTCTTAAATGGCAATAGATAAACCATTATTTATTTTTAGGTAAACGTATCAAACTAAAGTTTAATGGAAATAATTAATTCTCTAAAAAATATGAACATTTACTTTTGATTAGATTTAAGTGCACTTATTTAATGAATTTTGTGAAGCCAACAATTTACTTTGACTAATAAAGTACATACAATAAAAGTATACTGGGTGGTTGACGTGAACATCTAAAAATCTTAATGAAAACTTTCTTATAAATTTAGCACAAAAGAATAATTTAATATAAACTTTGTATACTTTCTAGAAAGGGTGGATTATTCAAAAATACTTATTTACATTTTAAATTAATATTAAAACGTAAATTTTTTATTATAATTTTGATAGATTAAGTACGTACACCCTGTACGCATGTAATATTAACTTTTATGAACTTTCATCATTTATTTACTGCTCAAAGTCTTCTAATTTCCTTAATAGTTGCCGTCTGTATAGAACAGATTCATTAATTCATAGAAAACTTTCTTATTATGTAATTCATATGTTAATTATTTGACTATTCTATCATGATTCCGAAAACTTAATTACATTTCATTTTATAAATTATTAAACATTTCCAACTTTGTTCACCGCGTGCGGTTGATCCATTGTCAATTTAAATGGATATATTCTTAGAAAGCTTCTAGATTGTATATAAAATCGGATTTTATTGTTCATATATGATCAATACGTAGCTCATACACGTATACCTTTGTTACTATCAATATCAAAATGTCATATTTAATGGTAAATCATTGAAGTATCGTCGAATTTATTTATAAGTTATTACAAAGGAAATCTCTCAAATAAGAAGAATATTCAGATGAAATTTTATTAGAAAATTGATTGAATTAACAATTTATGAAAACGTCTTATAAAATTATGAAATTAATTTTTGACTTATAATTAACTGATTGACATAAATGTTTGCTTCTTGGAATTTTTGATTGATAATAAGATATGAGTCAATTACCAACGACTTAATCCACTCTGCTATTTATAATGAATTAAAGTAGAAGTGCTTTTGAGATTGCAAATCTTCTTATTGCCCCAAATTCCAACGATTCCAACGACGTGATCGTCTCACATATTCATTTAATATCTGAAGACAATTTACTTCGTAATGTTATTACAATCGAATGATATGAGTATTCAAGGAACCGTTAACATCTTTTCAGTTTTGCTTCATTTTCACGCGACTTGTTTTCTTTTTTTCTTTCTAACTTCCCTTTGCGGACGCTTTCCTCTAACAACATCTCATTTTACGAGCACGAACATTATCTGATCAGGCAAAAAATAAATTTTCCCAACAGTATACGTTAATGAAAAATTACACATTCAACTAACTAACATTCGATTACTCAATTTTAATTAATGGACGGCGCGCTGCGCGTTTACATTTTCTTTAACAATATATTAGTTAATTAGTCATTTGGATTTATAGTTAACTCAAAAAAGAGTTGTAAATAATATTTGAATGAGATTCTTATATAGATTACTTATTAGTATTAAAGTGTCAACACATTTTTATCTCTCTGACTGCTATTTCAAATGAAACCATTCATTTTTCTCTTGCTTTTCTCTTAAATGTAAGAATTTCTTGAAAATGCTTTTTATTTAATTTTTATTTAAGTTATTATCATTGGCGCACTATGACCCAAGGTAAAAAGAAATTTGGGGCCGTCATTTTGTACTACACACATTTTTATGTAAGAATTTATATGAATGAAAAAGAAAACTTCAATGTTTGCTCTTTTTCGCATATTTCATAATATTTTATTTTTAATTTCTTAGTTTATACTTTATTTCTGTCATTTTGGGGCACTTAGCAATTGCGTGATTTGCCACTGCTTACATTAAATATAAAATAAAGTACGAAATAATTTTCATGTAATTTTTATTACTTCAAATCAAATTTATAACACGACGAGTACTGGCTTAACAAAAAAGAAGCTTGTAATATCAGTCAAGTACTTTTTATACCATCATCACTTCCTCTTGTAATCTAAATACCTACTTAAAACATTTTTATAAACTCAACAGCAGTTAAAAAATAATTAAAGCTTTAAAATGTAACGTAAAAAGAATCAATAAATTGCTAGAAAAAATGTCAATGGAAATATAAAAAAGGAATCGTTCCTTTGATGCGTTCACTGGTCATACGTTTTGATTTCTTCGTTTTTCTATCGTTAGATATATGAAAGCAACCAAGCCATATTGCCTTTTCTTGTGGCTTTATGTGTGTGTGTGTGTGTGTGTTTATATGTATATAGAATGTGATACTATAACAGAATATCATCCACCTGAATCCAACGCTATTGATTTTGCTTCAGGTATCTTCCATCCAGTGAAATGCAATATAGGACTTCTTTCAAATAATACACCCATATAAACCCTACTCAAATTTCAATTTATTAAATAATTTAGAGTAACTCCTTAACTATTTATTTAATTTGAACAATTGTTTTACACCTTTTTCTATATTTATGGATTAGCCTGCACGGTTTACGTCTACCTACACATTCAATGTTATTTAATAGCTTATATTCTATAAAATATTACGCCCTCGCTTTTTTCCATAAATTTTTTTATATTTAATTAAATTACACTTTGTTTCATGCTAATTTAATTATTTTTTTTGCTTGCCGTAACAGTATTGTGAATATTTCTGAATAACGTTATCTTATTGTCTACGCCATTTGAAGCCCTACAACTTGTATATAGGTCTCATTCTCATTAAAGGTTTAATTACATTTAGAGCCCTTCTAGTATAATTTTTCATGAAATAATTTGAACATAGCACCTTACCTAGAATGGCTTTTAAGCATTAGATGGAATGCCATAAAACTGCTATCATGGCTAGATCTAGAGCGTATGTCCTCATAATTAACTTTACAAGAGTTAATCAGTGATAAAGGATTAATTGGTACTAGAATGGATATATACATAAGGGTTATCTACATTGGCAACTAAAACAACATTTGACTTTCATCAGAAATTGTTTGTTTGGGTTAAAATACAACTATCATTCGCACTGATCGCATGACACTAACATTATTATATTAACATTGGTAGAATTGGCCTTTAACAGAAAGCGCTCAAAAGTAGACAAATAATATTGAATGCATTCCATTCATTTTAAGAATGTTTACTTTGCTAGATTTAGATATACCGAGTGTGCCTGAAACATACCGACAAATTTGAAAAGGACATAGTGAACAATAAAACAATCATTTTTGTTAATATACCTAATTCAAATAATTTGCTATAGAGCCAAAATATCTCATTTTCGAATACAGTAGAACGCCGATTACACTGGGCAACAAATTTTGACTTTTTTCTGTTACGAGCATCAAATCCACTTTTCTTTATGTAAATGGCTATGCTGAACATGAAAATATCCATTAAAATGATGAGTTAGCTACAGTTTCCAAGATTTGTGAAATTTTATATTTATAACAAATAGTTGTATAGGAGAATTATTATTTAAATTTCCATA
>JAODFZ020036822.1:0-13947 GCA_027574845.2 Deinopsis erosa
AACGTGATAAAGCTGGTTTAATAGCGTATAAAAATGTGGTTCCTGTGAATTCAGAATTTGAGATTATGATACAGAAGTCTTTATTATAACACGTAAGTTTTTCAATCAAATTTTTTCATTATTGTCAAATAATGTCAAACCTAATTTTTAATGTATGTGCATATTTATAACATTTTGGTATATGGTAAGGTAACCATTTGCTAATTTTTTGGTCATTGGTCCTGGTCAGTTGTAAAATAAAACCTCTACAGATTTAACCATATAAAAACTCCATTCACATCCAAGCCATCTAAAAATTAGCAGCTTATGTTTCCGATCGCACTGAGTGACTTTATAAAATTGACTTAATGGCATAAACATTTTGTATTGTAGATAAATGGATGTAAATGGAGTAAGAAATATTCACGCGAATTAATTCGTATTAGTTTTTGTATTTTGCGTTATGACTAGAGCGTAGCGACATAACTTTTCTCAAGTTCTGTTCCCAAAACGAGAACTATGTTCAGATCTATCCATAGAAAAAAAATTTTTTTTATCGATCGATTATAACATTATATAAAAACTCCATTCACATCCAAATTCTAAATTATCTAAAAATTAGCAGCGTATGTTTCCTATCGCTCTGAATGGTTTTATAAAATTGCCTTATTTCGCATAAATATTTTGTATTGTAGGTAACAGAATTCGTCTTTAAATAAATATTTTTTGTTTTAGGATAAAAAGTGACGACGTCAACACATAAATTTCGTAAAATTTATTTCAACTAATTAATAATAAATATTTATTTTCACAAAAAAACATAATACTGATACATTTACATGCCTAACATGTTGAACTTAGTTCCAAGTATAATGTATTTATAATAATTAATATATTTCTATTATTACACATAAATAAATTAATACGTTTTATGCATCTAATAAATATAACAACTGTTCACGTATAAGATCATACCATTTATAGTTTCTTAAAAATTACAGGAACTCAGTAACAATTCTAGTAGAAAAATAGATAGAAAATTTGTCCTACTGATGGTCTATCACAAATATTCTACCCTGTAGCTACAATGCCTATAAATTTATTATTATAATTATTTAAGATTTTATTTATGATTTCATTGGCCACTATTTTGAACACAATTGTGAATTAGGAAACATTTGATTATAGTTGCTTAAAATTATCTATAGTATTAATTGAAATTGTGTTCCTTAATCTGCGTCGTGCGATAGTTGTGTTTTGTCTGACTTTTTATCTCGTAGACAAAGAGAAATGATTGATTCCTTTATTATGAAGATTTGTTTAAATTGTTTCTATTTTTTAGAAGGAACACCCAATGGAAAGTATTTTTTGGTTGCTCATTGAAGTACCGCACGATTTTTAGTTTAATTTTGAGTTTAGTTGCATCAATATTGCACATTTTCTAATTACTACTAATGCCATTAAGTAAATGCTAGGGTGTATCTCGATCAGCGGAACCCGACCGACTATGAGGTGGCTGATTGCGTTTTGGAGGTGGTTGTAAAGGGAATAATCGATGCTCCGTTGACGTCCAATAATTTTGTCGCTCCGGATCATCAACGGGCGCAAGAACTGTGGCGGCAGTTAAACTTGGTACGTATTGTTCAGGCATCCAATCGAATGAAAAGGCGCTACCGGTATGTTGAGTGCTTGGTGTGGCGGTTGGCGTTGGTGGTGCACTTCCAATATACGGACTAAGTTCTTGATGGCACAAGTCAGGAACTTTTTGAAGAGTATCCGACCATGGAGGGCTTGGATTCCATTGATCCATTAAATCACTTGGATCGACTTTTAATAACGTCCGATGTGGTCGATCCATCATGTGCGTAACCACTAATAAACCACCTCCACTACTACTTACTCGACCCAAATCCATATCGCTGGAGGTGTCCACATCCGCCACTTCCAATTCCAGATTTTGAAGATCTTTGGGTTTTCGCTTACTGTAGGAATAATCTACTGGTTCGCAATCGCCAGCTCTTCGATGGTGGTGATGGTGCTGGCTGTGATGGGCTTGAGTTGAAGCTGTATGGTGCGTAATATTCGTAATATTATGTGTGGTGGGCATTGGTGTTATATGGGGGTAACTTGCCGGTTCATGCATCGAACCAAATTCGGATCCCTGAGGATGTTCCGGATAGTATAAGAGACGTGAAGGTAAGCCAACATCATACGCCAAGCCGTATTGTAATTTATTTTGGACTGAATAATAATGGTAAAGCCAACTATTTGTTCTCATCACAGCTGCTTCGGCCTCGCTTAATACCTGATTCGTACACACAATAACCGACTGTTGGTTGCTCTCTGAGCTTTCTTTCACTTGTAAGACGCAATGCATCCATATCCAATCTCCGGATCGTCGTTGAAATTGCGCTAAGAGAATACACGAGCGCTCTTGTTCCGATTGAGTAACTGCGATGATGGAAAAAATAGATTATATAATAAGACAGGCCACAGCGCATTTAAATCTAAATCTATAGTTGATTGCATAAGCAAAATTTATTGAAATTTAAAATAAATGACTTAAAGAAACGTATACAACGGCTCATATTGTATACAATACAAATTACTTTACTTTGACACATTGAAATAAATTTTATTTATTTATTTCATTGTAAAGAAATTTTTGCTTTCTATTATAATTTGAGTTTATAGGTTTTATTATGCATTTATATTTTGCTTACTTAATCGGTGCTTTGTTTGCGCCTCTCTGGTCGATTCCCAATGCAATAACCGATACCAAGAGACCCCTTGAAGATCATCTCGCGAAAAACCCAAATAAAATTCACCGCTGTAAAACATAGGTTCAATATTAGCAATTGTGATTTGTGGTAAGTAATGTCACCCATGCAGAGCAGTCCCATAATAACCCGGTGACCTGGACCGAGATGGGACCGCCTCAATATCACGAGCGAACGCTTGGTTTATATGACCAGAATATGGTTAAATCGTTGCTCAGAACAAAGCTATTTTTTTTTTGCATTCTACCTACTTGTTGTCAATGTGCATAAAGCGCATATCCATCGAGTGAATGGAAGTGAAAACATTCGTTGCTCCTTGGACGACACATTCTCGTGTTTCGGGCATCGCGACAGGAGTGCATGTCGCTAGAAAAACTGGCTCGTTTCGACTGCAGAGTGGAAGAAATGAAAGATACCGACCCTGTACTAATACCACCTGCAAACATATAACCATATTAACAAACAGTCAACATGAAACGGTGGCAGTTGCAGTTACAGTGGCGCTTTGGTATTCCACTGAACATTATTTCCATAAGCTACATTGTGGGCGTCTAACACATAGCTATGCCTCCACCTACTTTACATATTACTGCTCTTTAAACTTATAAAAAGTGCATATGTTACTTATGGTCCCTTCTCAATCTATATGGGAATTGCAACAGGATTTGCATACATTACAAACATCGTTTCTATTTAGAACCTCTTTAAACGTATACTCTATCTTATCACCTTTTTATTACATGGTGAATGTTATAATTAACTGTTTATACTACAAAATGTGTGCATGAATATGAATGATTTAATAATTTTCTGATTATTACTTTACATATTATGTCATATATCAATCAACTCTTTTTTAACGTAACGGGTTACGTGCTTATGCTCTCATTGAAAGATGCGATCCGATGAACAAATTTCAATTTGATTCGATTAAATAACATATCAAACTTTATTGAAATTGTTTGCATATTGGAATTAAGTCATTGTGATTGTACATTCTATAATCATTTATTTAAAGCGATAGTTAACATTTATTATTACTGTTTTTATAAGACTCGAACCCGCCTTTGATTCCATTTCAAATTGATTATCATATTAATGTATGCATCTTCCAATTAAATGTGTAAAAATATTGCATGCTTATGTTTAAACAAAGAGTGAAAAACGTAGTAATTTTTAGCTATTATAAATCAATTCATCCTTCAAATTAATTATACAATTCGCTTTAGGGCAGACATTAAAATCATACTTAGATTTAACAGAGTTTTACTCTAATATTGCACAACAACAAAAGAGTTTTTTTTATTATTATTATTATTATTGAAAAGTATAAACAATTTATACAATTTTTAAATGCCAATGTTAAACAATTAACATAATAGAACGACATTTAAAAAAAATATTTTTTTATTAAATTAGCTATTTAGTATCATTTTACACATTTTTAATAGAATTTTGATGGTTTGGCATTTTTTTTTAAATTTTAGCAAAGGATAATCTTTATTATAATAGACAATAATACATGCAGCATTATAAATGTGCAACTTGTATTAGATAAATTCACAGTACTAGGTGTGGGTGGATTCAGTATTATGCTCATAGAAAGAGTTAGAGTAGAGAGTTTGTAACTAGCTGTGAGAAGCTGTGGGGGGGCTTGGGTTACGTATTCCTATATACAACTCACTAAACTACTAGTGAAAGGCAGATCCGGCATGAACATCATTTTGTCTATACGCTAAAAATATCTACGTCCGCGTATATTCCATAACCGATCAGTTAGAACAGAACATACCTTTTGGTCGCCAAAACGCATTTGTCTGCGTGCATTACGCGACACATTCATCCGACAAAGGAACAAACGAATTTCATCCACATTATTCGTTCCATTGCCTGTATTCACTGGCCTACCCAATTCACATTGAATTGCTTGATGATCTTGCTTATCAATGATATCATAAACACTATCGCCATGTATTAATAGATCCTCCTATTAAAGAAAATATCTAATTAGAATAATGATATGAATGGTTTGAAAGTTACAATGCGCTAGGCTGTGTTTGCATTGAATAATCGTCCATTCGGTGGTTAAAAGGATAAACGCTGTATCATTAATATTGATGGTTTACTCATATGAATATGCATTTTTTTATTATGATCCATCTTTATACATAAAATGAATAATTAGCTTACTATAAAGGTTTGCAAGCTCTTAGTTAGCTCACCTTCAAAACACTCACCATCGAATGCCCTAAATATTCCGCTGCGTTATCAGAAATATAAAGTAACTTTCCATTTTGTGTCATCATCATTAAAAATCCGCTCATTGCCTGCAAAAAAACAAACAAACAATAAATAAATTAATACGCACGCATTTGGTGACATAAATTTAATTAGCCATTACAACTTTATCGTTTTTATTACTTCATAAAATTTTCAAAGTCGTAAACGTTCAACACTCATGTTCAAACTTTGTTTTATGACAAGATAGTAGCAAAATGCTATTGATATTTAATTTATAGCAATCACTCAATTTTCAACTATTTTGCTATCACACATTTACGAAATGGGTGTGATAAATATATTTTTTTCTTAGGCGACCTAAATGAGTTTAAAAGCACTAAATTGTTTTGGTTATCTAAAGGACGCTTTTAAATCGTTAATTGCTTCTTCATTTCATATCCATATTTAGAGGAATCTAACTATTTAGGTGATTTATCAAATATGTATAATAATTTCTCAAAAATTTACATAATCAACGAATGTCATTTATAAAAAGCTTTTTTATCTTTGCAGAGGAAAAAGTTTTGCGATGCTTTTTAGACAATGCATAGATTGTTTTTTTATTATTTTGATAATTGATCATTAATGCTACTAAATAGGTAGTTAAAAATTACGCATAATAAATAAGCGTAAAGAAATAAAAGTTTTTCTATGCCTTTTGTATACGAAGCAAATATAGACATTATTGTCGTATATAGAATTTATTGCAGATAGGAAACGTATTAAATATGTTAATTTTAAGCGTAAAACATAGAATGTAGGATGTTTTCTTTGCTATATTTCACAATATTTTCAATCGCGCATAAATCCGTTTTCTAGGTTAAACATCGCGATCTTTGCTCTTGAGAACTGCAGTACCTTTGGTAATTGCCTCTCTTTATTCTCATGCTTGTCTTTCACTTTTTTATCTACAACTTTATTTAACAAAATTAATCATTAATTTACAGATACTATAACAATCCATAAAAATCAAATAAAAAGTTTATATCAAAAATTCACACAGTACCGACTAGCCTAAAGGTATATCTTGCCTAAAATTTATTTCGAAACTAAATCTAGCGGTTCTAGTTTAAATAGTGAAATTTTGCTCTGATTTTTTGATGTGGGTGTATTAGCTGCTGTCGTATTTTAATTATTATTACATTCTATATCAGCGCAAGATGATGATGAAATAATATTCGAGTAAAACACAGGCTTAACTTGCACATAACATGTATATACCATTACATTGCCGGTTGATGGTAACACTCTGCTAAAGTAATGCTCTCATAACGTAATACATTCTTTAATGATCTTCTATCAGACTAAACCATCTTATAAGTCGAGTAAACTTTTTTCTTCGCTTTTTTTGTGAAGATAAATATTAAATAAAAAGCGTATGCTTTTGGGCGTACTGAGGGTGTGTCATATTAAAACTAGCCAAGGTTGTATTAAAAAAAAAAGAATTAAGAACATCCATGGAAAAATAAAAATAGTATTTAATGCAATCTTGAATTTTATATTACGAAATGAAAATTGTTATTTAAATTACACTAACAAGATAAAGTTCAATTTTATAGAAAAATATTGCATCATAATTTATTCATTAATAGTTCGATAAGCAGCTTTCTTAATGTTGAGAATAAATTTTGTACACCCTTCTAATTATTTGCAATTTGATCCAATCCTTACCTATAAATAAAGTGTTTTTAAAAGGGTTTTTGAATGAATGGAATTTAGAATAAAGCCACTCAAGTACCGTACTTCAAAACCAGATTACCCTTTCAAAAAAAATGACGGTCAATGTTGAATGTATTGAGTTAATTACCTTTTAAAAAAAATATCTCTATAATTAGCAGTTTATGACTAATATTATAATTGATCAAAACTGATTTTGATGAGAAAATGTTTATATGTTATTATAATTAGCTATGGTATGGCTAGCAATTTATCAAAAACGTTTTTATTATTTAATATTGAATTAGATGCATAGTTTTGAAAAGAAAAGTTTTTTTGTGCAATTTTTTGCAAATTTAAAATATTTTTAGTAAATTACGTTTGGATATGGATTGGATAGCAATTTATTAAAAACTTTTTGAATTAGAGGCATATTTTTTAAAAGAAAAGTTTTTTTTTGTGTAATTTTTTGCAAATTTAAAATAATTTTTTAGTAAATTACGTTAGATATGGTTTGGATGGCAATTTATCAAAAATTTTTTATTATTTAATATTGAATTAGAATAGATGCATATTTTTGAAAAGAAAAGTTTTTTTGTGCAATTTTTTGCAAATTTAAAATAATTTTTTAGTAAATTACGTTTGATATGGATTGGATAGCAAATTATCAAAATTTTTTTTTATTTAATATTGAATTATAGCATATTTTTGAAAAAAAAGTTTTTTTGCATTTTTTTGCAAATTTAAAATAATTTTTTAGTAAATTACGTTGTAAGTATATGGATTGGATAGCATTTTATCAAAAACTTTTTATTACTTAATTAGATGCATATTTTTGAAGAGAAAAGTTTTTTGTGCAATTTGTTGCAAATTTAAAATAATTTTTTAGTAAATTACGTTAAGTTAATAATGAATTTTTTGAGTTGTTTGTAAAGTTGAGGTAAACTTCTTCTAGGGTGCACCCTGACTACAAAGTACGGTTATTAGAGTATCGGGGCCGTGGATTCTGTGCTGTATTGAGAGGCGAGGGGCAAACGGGGTTCGGAGAGCGGGGTCAACGCGTGACCTCAAGCCGAGGGGTACACAGCTACTTTCCCACGGACCCGCCCGCAATATCTACGCTCTTCATCTGAGTATTCTAGTCTGTCATTAAATATGGCAATATGTAGTGTGGTGAACCAATCCAGATATAAACACAACTATATCGATTAATTTTAAATCAAGCTCTATGTATGTTCATCTCATAGATACGATACTCTGAAAACTTTATTATAGAGACAGGTTTTTGGCAGAGATCATAGAGGTACTGTTAGCGAATTTCATAATTCTATATAACTTGCAAAAAGAATGTACGGAAATTATTTCGACCGCTTCGAGTTCATTGCTACTTCCAACATAGGAGCTTTCGTGCTTTCTATATAAAAACCGCTCTTTAAAATTGATAAAATTCTATTAACTAAAAAATCGTACTTTTACGAAACATTTAATGAACATGAATGTTGAATAAGTTTTTGGCTGGAATAAATTCTAGTTATAGAGTAATTGCATTTAGTGCGAATTTTGTGTATGAAAATAATTGTTGTTTGAGAAACCGCCCCTGAAATACTTTTCGGTCTCAAATAGTATTTATGCAATAGAAAATGAAATGATTGTAAAGGTATGTATTAATGATAGGTAATTTCGTAATTCAAGGTGGTGTGAGTACACAACCTCCATCTTTGCATCTCTCGTATGCCTAAAGGAGGTAAAACCGTGTGAAATTTAAATTTCAAACTGAATCATTTCAAATATTTACTGAAATATGAATTTATAAACTATAAGAAAATAAAACAAATAGCTCGCGAGAAAGGTTCAATAATATGATGCAAACACGCAAGTATGTAATTGTTTCATTTAAGATCCAAACCGAACTGAACGAAACTCTAACTGATTCCCACGATGGACTCGCATCTTGTGCATCAACATCATCGAGCAAACATCAATTACTCTAACCTATAACCATTACCATTGAATCCACCTACCTGCTTGTTGATATTCTAAACTTCTGCTACGTATTGCTACATTTTAATAAAATCGCAAATATTTTCACTTTTCCGTACCGCAGCCCGATAATGAGAAAATGCCTTCCACTTAATTAGATTGAAAATGAAAAAATTTAATAAGGAACGCGTTTAGGTAAAACCCACAATTTATATCGTTCAACCCCCTTTAAAGTTTTAGTGGTTTGTTATTAATAAAGATATTTATTATGTATGTCTATGTCTGTGGTACCGGTACGTAACATACGAGGTAATGATGTAATGATTATGTAGTACTAACCTTTGAAAATCCTATATTGGGCGTTGGTGGCTGGTGCAATCCAACATCGTGGCATTTGAAAGCTGTGAAAATAAGAAAAATTAAATGTACTTTATTAAACTATTTTTTATTTCTATAGAAAAGCATTATTTTTAGCATTCGCGTCAATACAAAATTGATAGTAATTTAAAAAATGAAAAGAGAATGAAAGTTGACTGAAAATAAGAATTTTATAAGTTGAATTAAAAGGAAAGATTTTTTTTTCTGTAAAAGCGAATGTTTTTTGTATTTTATGAGATTTTATAGTAAACTATATAATTCTATAAAAAAAGCATTCTTTTTAGCATTCGCGTCAATACAAAATTGATAGTAATTTGTAAAAATGAAAAGAGATCGAAAGTTGACTGAAAATAAGATTTTTAGAAGTTGAATTAAGAGGAAATGTTTTCTTTTTCTGTAAAATAAAAGCGAATGTTTTTTTATTTTATGTGATTTTATATTAAACTAATTAATTCTATAAAAAACCATTATTTTTAACATTCGCGTCAATACAAAATTGATAATAATTTGAAAAAATGAAAAGAGAAAGAAAGTTGACTGAAAATAAGAATTTTATAAGTTGAATTAAAAGGAAATATTTTTTTTTCTGTAAAAGCGAATATTTTTTGTATTTTATGAGATTTTATATTAAACTATTTAATTCTATAAAAAATAATTCTTTTTAGCATTCGCTTTAATACGAAATTGATAATAATTTGTAAAAATGAAAAGAGAATGAAAGTTGACTGAAAATAACAATTTTATAAATTGAATTAAAACAAAATGTTATATTTCTGCAAAAAAAGCGAATGCTTTTTGAATTTTATGGGATAGAATTAATCAAGAATAAATGTGCGAAAATAATAAAAATTTAATATATTATATCAAATTATTTTTTAATTCTATAAAAAATAATAATTTTGGCATCCGCGTCAATACGAAATTAATAATAATTTGTATAAATGAAAATTCTATAAATATAAATAATTTTAGCAATTGCGTTAATTTATACGAAATTGATAATGCCTGGAATACACGAATATAAATAGTTATCAAATTTATAACTTGAAGTTCAGTAAAAGATTTTGTAAGCAATAGAAAAATAGAATAGTACATACTTAAATCTTGCCTTTATTGAACTTTGGATTATAAATTTGATAACTGTTTATATTCGTGTATAGCAGGCATAATAATTTGTATATGCAATGAAAAGAGAATGAAAGTTGACTGAAAATAAGAATTTTATGAAAAGGAATTTTTTTTTCTGTAAAATAAAAACGAATAGTTTTTGTATTTTATGAAATTTTATATTAAACTGTTTAATTCTATAAAAAAAGCATTCTTTTTAGCATTCGCTTTAATACGAAATTGTAATAATTGAAAAAATTGTAAAAATGAAAAGAGATCGAAAGTTGACTGAAAATAAGAATTTCATAAATTGAATTAAGACGAAATGTTATATTTCTCCAAAAAAAGCGAATGCTTTTTGTATTTTATGGGATAGAATAAATCGACAATAAATGTGCGAAAATTAGAAATTACAATTAAGAGGAAATTTTTATTTCTGCCAAAAAATCGAATAGTTTTTATATTTTATCGGATAGAATCAATAGGTGTGTATTTGTACGAAAATAAGAAAAATTAAATGTATTATACTAAATAATTTTTTAATTCGATAAAAATTAATCATTTTAGCATCCGCGTCAATACGAAATTGTTAATAATTTATATAAACGAAAAAAGAATTGAAGTTTAGTGAAAATTCGAATTTTATAAGTTGAATCAAAGGAAATGTTTTATTTCTGCAAAAAGCGAATGCTTTTTGTATTTTATGGGATAGAATAAATCGACAATAAATGTGTGCATGTGCATGTGTGAAACTCGGTTATATCGAAGTTCCCGCTCGCTCCCGGCCGCAAATAATATAATGTAAATAAATACAAATAGTACCCTGATATATCGAACTGATTGTGCCGCTCCCTTGAACTTCGATATAACGGAGTTTCACTGTATTATATTAAACTATTTTGTAATTCTATAAAAATTAATAATTTTAGCATCCGCGTCAATATGAAATTGATAATAATTAATATAAATGATAAAATTGGAATTTTATAAGTTGAATTAAAAGAAAATGTTTTATTAATCGATAAATAGGATATAATAAATCGACAATAAGCGTGTGTATGTGCGAAAATAAGAAAAATTAAATATACACTGAAACTCGGTTATATCGAGCTCAGTTATATCGAAATCTCGGTTATATCGAAGTTCCCGCTCGGTCCCAGCACCACATTCTATAAAATTAATATTTTATATCCGCGTCAATACAAAATTGATAACAATTAATATAAATTAGAAAAAGATTAAAGTTTATTGAAAATTGGAATTTTACAAGTTGAATTAAAAGGAAATGTTTTATTTCTGCAAAAAAAAAGCGAATGCTTTTTGTATTTTATAGGATAGAATCAATCGACAATAAGTGTGTGTGTGTGTGTATGTGTGTGTCATTTAATTGAAAGTCGATGACGCCAAGTTAGACACATATTCTTCCAACTTCTATAAATATTTCAGCGTTGCAAGAACAGTGAAGGATGGATCAGATAAGACGCCTTTGCACGCACGTATACATGTCCTGAAAAAGTTAATTGACAGTCCAATCAATGGAGGATTTTGTCACTAAACTCCAAGTGGACAGTGATTGACTTAATATTCTACTACTCAATTTCAATAAACAATGACTGAAATAGTAAAAAGCCCAAACAGAGAGAACAATACATGTAATTTCTCGTGACAATTCTAAATGAATATAATAGCTTTGCATGATAATTGTTAGCATAATTAATGCTTACCTCCCAGTCCAAGTTAATTTAGCTTGTAAGAGCCCTTCAACAAGAACTAACCACTATATAATATGTGCGGTGTCAGTAACCCAAATGTATCATATTTGTAACGGTTTGTTATGATATGCATAATGACATATCGTGTACTCTTAATTACTTTCTGTTTGTTTTACATGTAACCGTATGTATGTAAAGTTAATTAGAGCTGGAGCGAGAGGATGCCTTTATAAAAGCACTTGAGACGCGTGCTCTTCATTACTGACATCATTACTCACACAGTTATTTTCTAGATATTTGTACAAATTGCATTTACACGCAGTAATTGAGACAAATATTATTTTAATCAAATTTACATTTACATACCTTGCTGGAAGTAATTCGCTTTCCTAACGTATACACAGACTAGAGCCATCAGTTGCAGTTGAGATAATCTTTGACGGGTTGAGGGTGGTAATGGTAATAATTCTCGTAGATTTGCTATTTCAGCGTTTATTAAATCTCGACGTAATTTACTGGCCCCTTTGGTCGACTTATTCGCATCGAACCTTAAATCAATAAAAAAAAACTAATATAAAATTCATTCAAAAAAATTTTATTTAAAAATATATTAATAAATAAATATAAATTTTCTCCCAAAAATTATTTCATTTATTTTATAGCAATGAGCAAGGAAAAACGGTATGCTGATCAAGAGTTTAATAATAAAAAAATTATTTATAAAAAAAACAATTGATTAATAATTGCGAAATAAATTTGCCCCCGAAACTGATTATTTTATGGAGACGAAAAAGCAAAATGTAAATATAAATATAAATATAGGCCTGATCGAGAGCTTAATAATAAAAATATTTATAGATATAACAATTGCTTAAGATATTGCGCCCAAAACTAATTTTATTTATTTTATAGAGACGAAGAAAAAAATATGTGGAGTATAGGCCTGCTTAATAATACTTTTTTTTTTATAAAAATAACAATTGATTATTTAGTTGCTAGTATAAATTTGCCCCCAAAAATAATTGAATTTATTTTATAGAGACGAGTATGGAGAATTAAATATGTTTAATATGGGTCTGATTGAGAGTTTAATAATAAATAAATTTATTTATAAAAATAACAAATAAATTTGACCCAAAAACAATTACTTTAAAGTTTATAGTGACAAGTAAGGAAAAAAGGAGATTTCTGCAGTATAGGCCTGACCAAGAGCTTAATAATAAAAAATAATATTTATAAAACTAACAATTGATTATATAGTTGCCAGTATAAATTTGCCCCCAAAAATAAAAGAATTTATTTTATAGGGACGAGTATGGAGAATTAAATGTGCAATATGGGTCTAATTGAGAGTTTAATAATAAATAAATTTATTTATAAAAATAACAAATAAATTTAACCCAAAAAATATTACTCTAAATTTTATAGTGACGAGTAAGGAAAAAAGGAATTATGTGCAGTATAGCCCTGATCGAGAGCTTAATAATAAAAAAATATTTATAAAAATGACAATTGCTTCTATAATTGCGAATATTAATTTTCCCCCGAAATTAATTGTTTTATGTATATGTATATGTATATGTATATGTATATGCCTAATCGTGAGCTTTATAATAAAAATATTTATTTATATAAATCAATTGCTTCTGTAAATCCGAATATAAATTTGGCCCCAAAATTAATTTATAAATGAAATTTATTTTATAGAGACGCGCACGGAGAAAAAAATATTTGCCGTATAGTCATGATTGAGAACTTAATAATTTATGTTTTTAATAACAATTTCTGTTGTAATATCGAATATAAATTTGGCCCCAAAAATAATCTCATTTATTTTATAGACGCGCAAGGAGAAAAAAGTGCTTTATAGTCCTGATTGAGAGCTTAATAGTAATAAAATGTTAAAATTGATTATATAATTGCGAATATAAATTTAGCCCCAAAAATAATTTATAATTGAAATTTATTTTGTAGACGCGCACGAAAAAAAAACTATTTGCTGTATAGGCTTGATTGAGAGCTTAATAATTTTTAAAAAATAACAACTGCTGCTGTAATTGCGAATAAAACTTTGG
>JAODFZ020036829.1:0-11431 GCA_027574845.2 Deinopsis erosa
AGAACTGTGTGTGGTATTTTATGTGTATTTAAAATTACATTTAAAATTAATTTCTAATATCGATTTTTAATGAAAAACAGCGACAAAATAATAAAAAGTAATTATTTAATTTTACATTTAATTTATTTTCATGTTAAAGTATAATTGAATGTGAAAATTTGCAATTTCTTCAATTTCCACTTTTATTACTTAATTATTATTTAACATAAATTTATGTTTTAAAAAGTTTGTGACACTTTTATTGTATAATGGAATAAAAAGAAAATCTTACGCCAAAATTTCATTTAGAAATAAGTCGATTTTTTCTATTTCTCGAATTTTTAGAGAAATTGAATTTACATATTTCTTGAATTTCTCAGAGAAATTTGAAAATACGTTTTAGGAAAGTGATAATGCAATACAGTCAACGCAAGTAAGACAAATTCGAGATTGGCCCACAAACCTCTCTAACAATTCGAATTATACAAAAAGTTCGAGTTAATAATTACATTTTTGTTTAACAGTTTAATGTATGCATCTTTNGAGAAATTTGAAAATATGTTTTAGGAAAGTGATAATACAATACAGTCAACGCAAGTAAGACAAATTCGAGATTGGCCCACAAACCTCTCTAAAAATTCGAATTATACAAAAAGTTCGAGTTAATAATTACATTTTTGTTTAACAGTTTAATGTATGCATCTTTAAAATCTTGACTGTATTTTCCGTTGTGATTGTATGTAAGCATTCTCAGCTTCAATGCTTTAAGGCAGGCGTAAGCAAAGAATTTTTACTCACAGTCAGGCAATTGTTTTTGGGGTCACAATTGATACTTATATTCTGTCAATATTTGGAAAACTGGTTTACTTAAACGACTGTCCTGCATAAAAGAATTTTAAATGAACATTCAATTCCGTGTACACATACATATGTGTAAACTCATCTTAAAAAAAAATTTAATACAAAACCACAAAACCGAAGCGATTATAATTGATTTCATTAATATTAAATCAAAAAATCAAAAATCATATTTCAATTACTTTTATTAATTGTCCACAGATACCAGAAAAATAAATAAAAATTAAATAAAATACATAAACATAACGTACACTTGGGGGGCATAGGGGGTACCGCAAAAGCAAGATATAAGTTTATTTTTTTATTATAAGTATATAACTTCTAAATTTTTTTGATAAATACATAATTTAATTTTGCCCCTCTGTCTCTGCACATATTTATAATTTGCGTCATATATTTCAATTAATACTTTCATATTATAATGTGTGCCATATATGGAATATTATAACACAATAAAATATTTCTTGTATAAGTCATTAAATTAATTAGATTTTCATGTGATTTTAGAGTTATGATAAGAAATTAGCCGAATGGTTTTGATGCACATAGATGTAAGATGCGTTTTGTATGCCTTTCGGCTATAACGTATTACATTTTTCACATTCCATTCTTATTTCCATTTACATAAAATATCTTTGCTGGCTGAGGCTCGCGCGCGCCTCTTATATTTCGTTTTCTTTATTGAATGAGAAATGTAATATTGAAACATTACTTTATTGCATAGTGTATACCTTGCTAATTACATACGTATGTATGTACTAAGGTATGAATTTACCGGTGTGTTATTCACATAATTTTTTGTTTAAACACGAATACAATAATATAGCTAATTTATGCATTTTCTTATACATATAAACTTTTTATTGAAATCGGCTCGATAATTTGAATACAGTATACACTCACATTGTGCAACTTCACAAAACGTAATTCTGTACCTCAGAGCCAAACTGTGTTAAGTCCATTTTGAGTTAATAATAATTGGAAGTTACACTTCAACTTATAAATTTTCGAATGGTAAAACACTTTTGGTCATATTCCTAACAGATTTCAAGATATACACTGTTAAAAAATGACATTTTAATTGTGTTATTTTTTTTAATCTATATCGATACGTGACAGCAACAGTGGGATATCTAAAAAAAAGCAATGGGCTATTTGCGTGAAATTTTTTTGAGAAATAATATAAGAAAATGATAGTTTTTAGCATATTATTTATGAATGTGCCGATAGAAAATGTTTTGGTTGCTAATAAGCGAGTAATTAATTAATGAAAATTGATTGAAAGCGCGGGAAGGATGACGCGTTCTGATTGGTTCTGACGTCAACTACCTTATAACACTCATTTGGGGTATGTTTGTGATAACGGTCACTTACGTGATTGGTTCATATAAATGTGCATATCTATAGCAACACAAATAAATATAACTGTCATTTTGACATTATAATTGAAATGATATAAGAAATATGTCAATGTATTCCAAAGCGCATGCGCATTTAGTTCTACTCGAGTTTTAAGGTAGATGACGTCACGGGCCGTTTAAATGCCTATTTTAAATCAAACTTTAATAATTAATAACTCGAAAACTATACATCTTTGAAACAAAATATTTTCAGGGTGTACTATATACAATATAGAGATACGAAAAAATTTTTTTAAAAAAAAAGCGCAAGTAGCCCATTGGAGAATAATAGGTAAATATCATAGTCAGAGTTTGGTGAAGTTTTTGAACTGCGTGGAAATGAAACCGCGTAAATTGAGCAATATTGCACTTTAAACGATTATGGTTCAAATTTTAACAAAGTAATAACACAGAGCAACAAATTTTGATAAAAGTGAAGGCCCAGAAATTAAATTAATCTGTCACCCTTGACATAAACATCTCTGTCTCTCAGCAACTATGAATTTTATTGTCATTTTCGAGTTCAGCACCTCGAAATTAGTAAAGATTTGCTATTTTCATTTCTGGGCCTATTTGTGTGTTGCCCTGTGTAACATAAAACAATTTGCTATGTTTATTCAATTTTCGTTTATTTATTAAAACCGAATTTTGCGCTCCTTTTGCCAATAAATGGAAACACCTTACGAAAAATAAAACTTTAAAAGAATAAAAGATGCAAATTTAACGTTTCATAAGTCATGATTTATAGCACGCGTTCTGATTTTGAAAAGGAGCAGCAAGGGCAACATAATTCCTAATCAATTATTATATAATATATAATTATTATTATTCGATTCTATATAATATTTTTGGTAAAAATACGATATACATTTTGATTGTACATGGATTTTCTACGCGAATTTGATATAACACGGACTGGAACAAACTAAAAATATCCCTTTGGTTTTGTTTTTGATGCTTCAAATAGGAAATTCTTTAAATTGTATGCACGCATAATCTATACGACTACAACTTGCCACTTAGAAGCACCAAATCAAATATTTTTAATTAAAATAAAATTTATAAATTTTTTAAAGTAAATTTTTAGCATAATACAGGTGAACCACCGGTAATTCGAACCACGGTTAATTTGACTTTCCCCTATATATCGAATTTGCTTTAAAATCGTCAAAATAACCGTTTTCCCCGCATAATTCAATTTCCCCTTTTATTCGACTTTTTTTGGGGTCAGTTGAAGATTCAAATTTACGAGGATTCACCTGTACTATTTATTTAATTCAATATAAAAATATAATAGTTTCTAGATACGCCACTCAGTCATTTTTGAGGCCCATACTTTATGTTACGGCCCTGATCAAACGGTTAGTTCATAAACTAACTGAAAATTCGCGGTTTTACTGACCGTAGCGTCCACTGCATAGTGGAAGCCACAACACTAACATGTCACTTACCTTTCTTGAAAGGAATCAATTGAAATTCATTAATAATTAACATAATAATGATTATTAATTATTTGGCGTATAAAAAATATGTTTGACAGACAATAACTTACATTAATTCGCACTAAACTTTTGTATTTCTTCTTGAAATACGTCTAATGTATGATCACAAATTTTACTTAATTCCTGTAAACCTTGTTTCAATGCATCTACAGCTCTTCCTTTCCTCATTTGTATGCGGAAATGCATTTTTGCCTCCGCTGGATGAGGAACAGTGTAACCGCAAAATTCTACATTATCTCTGTAATTCAAGGAATTTTAATCATATTGCTGATTGTTTCTGATAATAGAATAAACTTACAAATTTGCTATTACACATCTTAATGCATTTCCCAATGTATGTCCCTCGCCTTCAAACACAAATGTTTTCGAGGAATCTGTTATACCTTCTGAATCAGCCAACTAAAATAATATTGTTGCATAATTTAATTTATATAAGTATATTTATTATAAATTACCTGTGATATAGGCATATTTCTTATTTATTTTTCGGAATTAAATTTGAGGTTATAATAAACAGCAAAGCATGGCTTTTAAATATGAAACTTATTATAGGCAACCAACGTTCGCTGTGCGTATAAAAGTAATATAAATATAACTAACTTAATTCAATTTTTAATATTTATTATGTATATGCAAATTACTTTAAAGTTTAAAGACTTAGCATCTTAAAATAATCCTGTGCAAACAAAATAAAGTAATGAAAACATATTGAGTCATGCACAACAGTGATTTGTATTCAATTCCCGTAATCCCTTTGATGAATTTTTTAGATTCAAGATATCAAATGTGCTAAACAATTTTATTTCTACGTGAAGTCATTTAATCGCAATTTATAACAATATCAGAAAGTGTCCACACATTTCATTAACTTTCAACTAAAAATAAATAAAGGCTAACGAAATTAACAAGAAAACCTCATTTTTTCCACACCAACTCCATTATTTAAATGCAATTAAACGAACAAAGTGTTATTAAGTTTTAAATTAGTTTAGCAAATGATTAAGAAGTAACAAAATTGCTTGTCATTACCTGTGAAACGAGAAAAAGTAGAGAATTTGCATGATCGCGAATAGCGCAAACTCTTCACAATTTATTTGCAACCCCTATAAAAGCGCGGATTCAATTTCTAGGTGCCCTAATACACCTTCACTGTTGCTTCAAACAACAACTAAAATAATTTGTGTATATATAATCATAGTAGTGAACAAAATATGTATAAGTGGGTTTTATATAGTTTACAAATTTATTGTATCGCCATTTATTTCATTGTTTTTTGTAATGCAGGAGGTAAGTTTCATTCGTTTTATTAGAAAGAAAAGTTTATTATTAGCTGCGAAATCATCATATGATAAGCGATTTCTCTAACTAATTATCTGCAGGTGTTATGACACAACCAAAACGAGTATCAAATCAACAAAGACTTTTACCTTTTCCACGTATTGGAAGAGGTGGCGAAAGCACTTGGAATTTAGGTAAATTTATTTCTATTCCTATCGCGATTGTGATATTAAATGTTTTGTTTGTTAAGACCGTTCAGGTGATGGCCGGATATCATCACTAATTGCATTTCCACGAGTCGGCAAAGCCGACACTCATTATTTCGATATACCAAAGCAAAGTTCATCCACAAAAAATATGAATACCGGCTTGTGGTTTGGGCCTCGATTAGGAAGAGTAAATAAACGAAATGTTTATTTTTACGATGTTCCAAATGAGTACTATCAAGACGTTCTATATCCAGCAGGTAATTGCAAATTATATATACAAAAAAAAAAGTAAATTAAAACTGAAAAAATATGAAATAGAATTCACAGATACGCGACAGCTGCATTTCGCTCCGCGTTTGGGAAGAGAACCCGATGAGGTGGCAACTGGTGATGATGAACAATCACTAGAAATATAAACTGCATCCATATGCAAATAATATACTCCTATGTGCAAGTTGCAATTTAATTCTATGGCTGGAAATTGCAACTTGCTTAATTAATGCGAATTATTTTCATTTTTACTCTTATCTAAAATGTATGTTTATTAAATGTTAAATAAAAAAATTTCAGTGTGATTATATTTCTGCGAGCTTATTTCTTAAACATTTTTAATTATTTCCACGAATCTCGTTTCATTGGATAAATCGCAATGCGAGAAAAGAAAACTTAGCCCAAGGTGTTTGTTGCTTGTTAACAAAGCGGGTATAAGCTGCGGGTGCGAAGGATCAACTTCTAAAAATAATCTACCACCGGGATATAAAAAATTTGCTGCAATATTAAATATTTGCTTAACTATATTTAACCCGTCCGCCCCGCCATCCAGCGCTTCCAAGTCTTCATACCTAAAAAACAACAAAGAAAATCGAAGAATTATAATCTCGCGCAATCAGACAACTTACAGTAGTATCTCAGGTTGAAGGTCCTTAATCTCGTTGCTTAAAATGTATGGTGGATTGCTAACAATCAAATCGAATTTATCCTTCAAACACGACATGCCATTATTAACATCATCTTTGCAAATTTGAATTCGCCTCTCAAAACCTAATAGTTTTGCATTTTCTAATGTTAAGTCGCACGCTTCTTGAGATTTATCAACAGCCATCACCTTCAGCTATAAACCGGCATGTTATTAAATTTCTGTGAATAATAAATTAGATGGCATTTGTTTACATTAGGAATTTGATGTAAAAGCGCCATTGAAATTGCTCCACTCCCACAGCAAAGCTCCAGAATCTTATTTGTATTATTCTTTCTGATTTGATTCAGAACCAATTCAACCAACATTTCTGTTTCTGGACGAGGAATGAAGACTGGAGGACGCAATTTGAGTGTGATTTCGCGAAAATCCCATTGTCCTACGATGTATTGAACGGGCATGCTTAAATTATTCAACTTTAATTAATTATGAAAAACTTGTTACTTCACAATGTACTTCTGTAAACGCTTATCGCACATTGACGTTATATTAGCAATTTGATTATCCGACAGTATTTTCATTCGATTTGCATAAACAACACCAATTTTATTTGAGTGTAAATTATGTGCTAATATATTTGCAATTGATTCGAGAGGTTCGGATATACGTTGATCTTGAAATATTTTAAACCATTTTTTCAACATCTCTTCCACCGATAAATTGAAATTCGCGCTTGAAAAGCTTATTCGTGCGCAAGCGCCTAATACGCGACTACCACGTGCATTTTCACACAATCGCGTTCCCAAAATGCGTTTTAGGTCACTCCCAGTTAATAATTGCATTAAATTTTTATGATACATTACGTAAGGCGATAACAATTAAATTATCAGTCGAGTAGAGACAAAACATTTACTTTATTTCAACATTTTTTTGAATGAAAAACACTTAAATCGATGCCACACTTCACTCAATGAATTCCAATGGAATTGTAGTTGACTGGTTGCCTAATAGTTGTTTTTCAAAATTGTGTAATCGACCCGAAAATAAACAGATGTGGAGTATATGCAATTATAAATCTAGATCAATTGTTTGTTGTAACAATTTTTATATGATACATCATGATTACCTATAATTTTTATGGGTCAATAATGCAGAGATAAATAAATTCACGAATGCTGATTAGATAAAATAATAGAAAAACATAATTGAAACTCCTCCACTAACGCTTATTTATACCAAATTTGATTATGGAATGTTTATTTTACATAATTTACTGTTTCTTTTATTTACATGATGAAAATGTGGATGCTCATATTAAAATAAATACAAAATATTATTATAAAATGTAATAAAAAAATCTCTTTTTAGGCATTTTTGTAGCTATCACAAGATAATTGAGCAAATCTCAAGCCCCATTACATTCTTTGTTTGCATTCGTCTTTGAATGTTTATAATTTTGGTATATTAGTTCAATAGACCACATAATGACTGTAGTAAAAGTAACAACATTTATAATATAAATAGTATTTCTATAGCTGCCTGTTACATCTCTAATTATACCTAAAATAGAAGCATAACATGTAATAGGTAATGTAGTTGTTAAAATTTATTTGGGTTAAATTAATTACCTAGAATAGGACCTCCGACTAGTATAAAAAGACCGTTGACAACCATTTGAATCCCTGAAGCATTCGCTAATCTCTCAATGGGAACATAATTCGGTATAACTAATGTCCAATATACAGTTCGAATGCCTTTCGCAACGCCTAACATAACAGCAACACCAAGCAAATGCTCGTATTGGCTGAAGAATAACAATGCTATTAATCAAATGATACGTTAGTAATAAAAGTAATAATCATTTCAATTCGACTCACTTGTTCGTGTTCCAATGAGTAGTAAAAGTGAGAACATGTACATAATACGCGCTGGTTTATTTAGGAAGTCGCCGATGAATGGGGCAAAGAAGCGAAAGCAGATATCCGCTATAGAGAGTACTGATAAAAACATAGCAATTTGTTCGGTGCTTAATTTAAAGTCGCCTAATATGAAGGGCGTTAGAAGTGAGAAATTTATTTCAGCGAACACAGCTAATGACATGCCTATCATAATATTCAGATAAATTGGATCTTTCAGTAACGTCAAATCAAATATTTTTATTAAATTTGTTAAAATACGCCCACAAAGCGATTCCTTTTCAGGCTCCTTTTTCTCAACTTTACTAATATCGTTTTTAATTTCTTTTAATTCAACGGTTTGTTCATTACGCTTATCATTTAAATGTTTTCTGTTATGCATCGCATTAACAGACATATTTGATGACCACTTTTGTGCTCCCACTTTATAACTTACAATCGAAGGCCTTCGATTTTGCACTATAAAAACATAAATTAATAAAATTTTTATTAAAATCCTATCAAACTGACTATTTAACGACATAACACTTCCGCCAAGAGGAGTATCCATACCATAAATAGCTTGCACTTCAAGATCATGATCAATAGAAACCAATGAGTTATAAGGCGATAGTTTTCTTAATGGACCATCCGTCACTTTCTCTCCGTTGTCTTATTATGCAATAGAAAAGTAGCAAATAAATAATTTATGTAATGCAGTTATGCAGAATGTATACCTTCTTTTAATAATTTAATTGAATCTTCAACTGGCGTTTCCTCATCTTTGACTTCTTCAATCATATGCCATTGAATAGGCTGTAAAAGTACAGCTGCAACAAATGTATGCGAGGAAACGGCACCAAGAATTAACATGGATCCTCGCACACCATACATGTACATCAAGAAGCTTATCAGTTGTGGCATAATCACAGGACCTAATCCAGTTATTGTCATTGTTATACCAGTTGCTTTACTGCGCTTTTTCACAAAGTAACTATTTAATGCTAGTGGGTAAGAAGACATTCCCATTCCCATTCCTAACGCTAAAATGTAAAAAAAAAGACTTAAGGGGGCAGCCTACTAAAAATTAAAATAAATTTTTTTCAGAATTTTAATTTAATTCATTGTTAAATTGTCTTGCTAATATTCACAATTATATTTTTTGATTTTCAATTTACTTGAATGGTTAGGTTCAAAAATAAGCAGCCTTAGAATAAATTAATGTGTTTGTTTGTTTCCGAATTCCTTGATTTTTTTTAAATAAAGCAAACGACATACGATTCCATGTAATGTATTTTTTATTTTACATAAAAGTTAAAACTTTTGGGAATTGAAAGTTTATTGCCAGCCGTACGTATTGCTTCAATACAGGTATCCCCCGACTTACGAACTAGTTTCGTTGCAAAGGGTTGTTCGTAAGTTGAATTTGTTCGTAATTCGGGATTCATAAAATATGAATTCGAGATTAATAATAATATCATTTGTTATTTTGAAGTCATTCATACAATTTATCCTTTAACTTCTTAGGGTCTTATAGATTTTTAATTTTTTTGTTCTCTGGGCATTGACAGGTAACCAATGTACCCTAATATGAATTTTCCGTTGGAAATACAAAATTTTTAAAGTAAAAAAATAATAAAAGTTTTGATATTTGTTCGTAGGTCGGGGGATACCTGTATAAATATCGTTTGTATTTTGAAATCATTCATACAATTTATCCTTTAACTTCTTAGGGTTTTATAGATTTTTGATTTTTTTGTTCTCTGGGCACTGACAGGTAACCAATGTACCCAAATATGAATTTTTCGGTTGGAAATACAAAATTTTTAAAGTAAAAAAATAATAAAACTTTTGAATTTTGTTCGTAGGTCGGGGGATACCTGTATAAATATCGTTTGTATTTTGAAATCATTCATACAATTTGACCTTTAACTTCTTAGGGTTTTATAGATTTTTAATTTTTTTGTTCTCTGGGCGTTGACAGGTAACCAATGTAACCTAATATGAATTTTTCGGTTGGAAATACAAAATTTTTAAAGTAAAAAAATAATAAAACTTTTGAATTTTGTTCGTAGCTCAGGGGATACATGTATAAATATCGTTTGTAATTTGAAATCATTCACACAATTTGTCCTTTAACTTCTTTGGGACTTTTTGGAAATTTTGATTTTATTGTTCTCATGGCATTGACAGGTAACCAATGTATCCTAATATAAATTTTTCCGTTGGAAATAGACAATTTTTAAAGTGAAAAAATAATAAAACTTTAGAATTTTGTTCGTACGTCGGGGGATACCTGTATAATCAAAGAGCCTATCGGATTCCTTTGAAAGTTATGAGACCGTCCCCTTAACAATTAGTTGCTATGAGTAATAAGTTATTATCATAATAAAACCTTGATAAAGTAATTAATTTGAATACTTGCTTAAGTAATTCATAGATTTTGATACATTTTAATATGATGCATGTTGTTTATCTAATAAAAGACAATTGATGCATATAAAATAAAACTTACTAACATGTTATAAAGCTGTAGGTAATTAAGAATTCAGTGAATGTGGAAGCATACGCTGTCAGAATAACACCAACAGTTGTGAAAAAAGCGCCAGCTATAGACACTTTTCGGTAGCCGAAAAATTTCAATAAAGGTCCATTAATTAATCCTGTCAACATACTGCATGCTGCATTCGTATTTATAATAATTGAACCATCAGTGGCGGAAAATCCCATTTCAGCAAATGTATCTTTGAAGATTAAACCAAAACTTTGCATAATTGGCACAAGAATTAACTGGAAAGAATAAAAATGATTATCCTAGAATTCATTTAATGGTTGAATTATTTATAATTTAATTAAGGTGTTAAATAAACATTTGCTTTACAAGACATTAAACAATAATAAAATTAAAGGCCATTTTATTGTAAAACTAATTGCTTCATTTTTACCGTCTAATATACTTTCTTATCTGTCAATAATCAACGTTTCGTTTAGGACACAGATATATGTGTAAGGTCAGAAAATATTTTCTTCAAAAAGTTTTAAAATAACAGCTCACTTTTAACATTGAACGAGGTCGTAAAATATGTGAACCACAAAACCTATAAATAAGGACAGATCAAATCATTTTTTTATTAATTAAAATAAATCAAAAAGAAAAATTGAATGCATACTTTGAAATAATTGATTCATTTAATTGTTCGCATTTTAACTAAGTAAATCATTTTGAATGAGTCAATAAAGATATCAAGGATTCTTTTTCATAAGTTATCTCAAAACTTTGTAGAAAACCTTGGATATTGATTATCATAATACACAAATTACATAAAACTCTTAAAAGGAAGCGATTTTTGATGCAATAGCTGTGATTTAATATCAAATTTGTATTTTTGTTTGT
>JAODFZ020036848.1:0-17546 GCA_027574845.2 Deinopsis erosa
ACACACACAAGACGGTTCTGTCTATCCTTTTCTTAGAATTTGGTAGGGATGCTTAAGTGGCGACATCATACGGGTGTCAAACATTACACTCGGATCGGACGGCGCTCTTAATGAATTTCGCAAAATAAATCAACCACAATACATTTTATACATATTTTTAATTGTTGAGTTTATCAGTTCACTCTATATACATTTTGGAAAGCTCCTGATATAAATATTTAGATTAACTACTTATTAAATATCTAAATAAACAAGTGAAATGTTTATTAGTTAAGTTTTAAGTTTGTTGATTGAATTTTTTCAAATTAAATTACATGATTTATATAAGCAAACAATTTATTTAATAATAAATATTATATAATATGGAAATTTCTAGGTATTGAAACGTTTTGAATGATAGTAAAATATTTGCATATTCGAATAGAAACACATTTATGCATAGAATAATATGAACATGTAATACCATAAGTTCAAACTCATAAAAGTGATATTGCAAAATTGAATGTCTATATAAATTCAAGACTGAACTATAATTTTACTTGTTCAGTATATAAAATGTCTAATATCTTCTTTAAGAAGTTGCTGGAAGGTGAATTATGAACGCAATCAAAAACTGTACATTACATATACACTTCCACTTTATTTATATTTCGTTTTCAAATAAATAAAATCGTAAAATCGAATTACGCGTATTGATTGTTAAGAATTTTTTTATATACAAATCATTATCAGCGATTATTTTTAAACCTGTCTGGCGTTCAGTCTATCTAAAAATAAATTCATGTTGACATTTATAGTCAAACTGATCCATATAAATTTTTCAACTCTCTGATTGCATTTTATTGCTTATTATTTCGAATAGATTCATGGAATTGTAGAAACAATTAGTACATACAGGAATACCTCGCTTACTCCAGGTAATCAGTTCCGCCAATTTTCTGGACTCTTTAAAACCAGACTAAATATTACATATGTTGTTTCATACGAAAAAATATATTTTTTATTTTTGTATCTTTTGTTAATTTTCAAATCGAATTGTAGTGAATCTGGACTGATCGAAGCCGAACTATTCGAGGTATTCCTGTACTTGCATCTAATAAGACCAACGCACACATATTAAAACATTTTTAGTATAAATGACAAAACCAAACAACTCAACTCGCTGAGTCACAACTTCATTAAAACTTATCAAAACAAAAATCTTTGAAAAGAAGCTTAAAGGAATCTACAGGCATATTATAAAACATAAATTGCGTAAATGCTTATTATACAGGGTGTTCGAACATAAAGATGCGCGCGTCTATTGTATCGAAGGAGGAGATAGTTTGGAATGATAAAAATAAGCGCGTTTTGTGTAAATGTAAATGTAGATTGAGTTTAGCCAGCAGCAGCCAGCCATATATGAAATGAATGCATTTCTTTATTCCTATCATTATCCAACCATCTCACAACTAGTATGCAAGTTAAGCAGCCTATCTAGACATTCAGATTCAATCATTTCGTTTACATATTTATATAAATATAAATAGAAATTGTACGCTCATTTTAATATCTGCTTAAATGTTTTAATTATTTATTTATAGATAGTTTGTTGACTTTGAGAAGAAAATTTTTTAAGGGTTTCGTATGAATTTGGTGCAGCTATGGAACTATAAATTTTTTTATTTTATACTAACTCACAAAAAAAATTTTACAATAATTTTAATTTTCTATGAATTTTTTGCACTGGATTCTATATTTTTCTACTTTGCGGCATTGTAGCGCCGCCACTGATCTGGTTGATATATGTGTACGTTTTTGGTAAAAAATTAGAAATGAATGACATATGGTGTCTCGTCTAAAAAACCATAAAAAAGCTGTGATAAAATTTGTATTTTTTGAAGCGATAAATAATGAAATAATAAAGGCGCTTTGTAATCATTTACAGAATATTCTTCTCTGAAAAAGATACAAAAACATTGAATTGTGTTAACTTTACGGATGGAAAAGCATTATGCAATGGATTTTTTATTTTAAATTATTTTAAATTGAATTGCTTTTGTAACGGAATAAAAAAATTTTTCAACCAACTGCTTGAAATTTCAATACGAATTTCTTTTGTTTTTACCCTTACGCAAAGTTGTATTGCCATTTTTGTAGTATGAGCGCGAGCGTTTTAGTTGCCGTCCATGCACCAGAGTGGAATTGTAATATAAAAGAAACAAAACATCAATATTTTTTATAAAATTAACCTTGAACTTAATTTAAATAATTGATTTTATGTATTTTAATTAAAAATAAATGCTCGTTTTTGGCAATGATGACTCACACAACAAATAAATTGTAAATGTGAATTTGCGAAATGTTAATTTTATACTAATGCATTTGACTTTTCATTTTCAGCATAATTATTTAATGAAATACGGGTATTTGAGTAATAATATGGCGGCGGGAGTAGGTGCATTAAGGACTGAGGATTCAGTGAGAAAAGCAATCAGAGAGTTACAGGCGTTTAGCGGCTTGCCAGTCACTGGAAATGTAGATGAGAAGACATTGAAACTACTATCAAGGCCTAGATGTGGTATACCTGATGTAATACCAAATTCTAGACGACGGAAACGTTTCATGCTGCAAGGTCAGAAATGGCATTACACTAATCTAACTTGGAGGTGAGAATTTTATTATTTAATTCTTCATTTAAATTTTATTGATTTCAATTTTGTTCGTTTACTCTCGCGCCATCTATATAAAATAGCTTTAGTAAATTTATATTATGTTTGCCTTGATGTGTATTGTTGGTTGCGTAACGCATCGATTCCGTACGTTATATACGCACTTGAACATAGCTGAATATAACAGCCCGGGTAGCTCAGTCGGTAGAGCATTGGACTTTTAATCCAAGGGTCCAGGGTTCAAGTCCCTGCTCGGGCGATTCTTTTTTTTTTGTAATTTTTCAACTCCCTTGTTTTATGACAGCTCAGTTGAAAGTCAAGTGCAATCATATTGAATGCATTTGGTTTTAGTGCTCTTTTGAAACAGTGCGAGTGACACTGCTTCTTCAAGCCACTTCTTATTTCATCCCCCTCAATTCTACATCACAAAATCCACCATATAATTTACCCTTGTCGCTCTTCACTTGTCAATTACCCCTTTTTTATTTGTAATAAAGCAAGATGCACAGAATTTTTAATCTGAATAACACATAATAAAAGTTTCCTCTCATTCAAAAGTCACAACTAATTAATAAAGCAACAACCGACATAAAATATAAATAAAATCAAAGTTGATAAAAGCCAGAATGCAAATTTGATCATCTTGAATAAGTTGTTTAATATAAACATTGAATGAAAGAGTTGAATTAAAATTTTAATTCTTTTTTATTCTAGTAGCCAAAAAATACTTTTTTCTACTTATTAGGACATTCTAAATTAAATCGATTTTTTTCTTATTGTTAGTATTTTTGCGATATTACCCATATTTAACAAGTTGCATTTGAATTTGAATTTTTTTAGGCTTTCAATCAACGATATAAATCAATAAGACGATGTGACAACATTTTTATTTCGATTCAATTGCAAAGTGAATTGTCCCTCTTGATGTTCGTATGCAGATCAAGTTACGAACAAATACGTGTAGATTAGGAAAGTTTAGGATCTAATAGGAAGTGTTAGATTTAGTTTGATTTACACTGATTTTGATATGCTAAAAACAAGATCATTAAGCACAAGTTTCAAACCTACTCTACTAGCAAATTAATTACAAAATCCAATATGTACGTATACATAAATATAAATATTTTTTATTTAACAAAAAAAAAAAATTCCCCAATGGTGTGCTCTTTCAAACAACAACTTGATATTTCTCGTTGAAATGTCAATTACGCTGTTGGAAGGTTAACTATATTTAGTGCTATCAAATACTATTATTATTCATTAATAAATAGAAAATAATTATTTATGTTATTCAATTAATTCGCGCGCGTTTGAAAAACGTTTAACGTTATTGAAATTAAGTTTTGGGTTCTATATTATGAAAAGGAAAATGGGTTTCTAAAGGCAGCTAGCTGGAAGTGTAAGATTTGTGAATATTCCTCTTTAATATGAATGAAAATTAATTTAGATTTTATCAGTTTTGTTACATTTCATTAATGCGCGCATTCGGCAGCTCTTATTACAATAGTTATATCTGTTTGGTTTAGCGCAATTATTAATATCAGTGGCGCACTATGACCGTTCTGGGTCCAAGGCAAAAATAATTATGGGGGCCCCCAATTCAAACTACATAATGTAATCATTATTATTTTAAATATTTTTTTTTACTTTTAAGTATAATATTTTTCATTGCTTTATCAATGCATGTTATGCCCATATTTCTTTTGCATTTTTTTTAACTTGAATTCTCTCAATCTGGTAATTCGCCAGTGAATGTAATATTTGTTTATAAAATCTTAATGAAACTTTGATAGAATTTTAATTAAAACTAATTTGTATCAGTTTTCGTTTGCAATCAATTTCATTTTAAATTCATATTTCTATCGGTTGTAAATATTTGACGATTCGACAACATTCCATCTGTCCCTGACACAAGTTGGGACAATAATCAATTGATAATTTAAAAAATATATGCGTATTGGTGATATTGGGAGAGAGAGAAAGAAAGAGAGAGAAAGAGAGAGAGTGGAACATTCATACATAGAGGAGAGTTCAATTAATTTTAATTGAACTCGTGATTTGTCAAGTATTATTTTCTACAACGACTGCACTAAAAACAAAAGGAATTAAAAAACAACAAGGAAATCATTCAGCCATTGATGGATTATATGTATAGATAAAAACATATCGTAACTGCCTCCCACTATCAATTTTCATATTAATTAATCGCTATGTTTAATGACTTGTGTGAATTTAGTATAATAATATGCGTGTGTGTGTGTGTGTCTGTTTCCGAAACTATGCACTAAACGAATCTCATATTTCACACACAAAACTTTAATTTTCGATCAATTTCTCTATATTGAAAAATCAACAATGGAGAGAATAGGAAAAATCGAATTTCATTATCGCTGTTACTACTCCTTCTTTGCTCCTGGTGCATATCTAATCTTGCTTGGCAAATATGCTAAGAAATCAAAATGTTGTGCGAAGCTGATTATAGTATGATAAGGATTTATCTGTTGTTATGCATATTCATTTTTATTTTATTATTTTCCTTTATCAAATTATACGATTGTTAGAAAATGTATGTGTCATTCATTTACTTATTCATCATGCTTTCAACAAAATAGAAATAAATACACTTAACACTTGCATTTGTCGCATAATGATAAACAACGAATAATAATTAAAGGCTTGTTCTATTTTTTATAGAAAAAATCAAATTTGTAAGAAAAACTGTTTGATTAGATTTGAGTGCGAAATCGCCTAAGGCAAAAAATAAGTTTTTGACTCCCGATTTATAGAAATATAATAAATTATTATAATAAATAGACATTCAAATGCACAACATATTTGCATCTATTTTTAATTAACTAATTAATTAATCAGATGTATCCCCCAAAAGTTATTAGATTCGTGTACGAAATCGTCTAAGGCAAAAAATAAGTTNGCAAAAAATAAGTTTTTGACTCCCCATTTATAGAAATTATTCATTTTTTTCAAAAATTCTTTATGATTTCATGAAAAAGTGATTTTAATTAGACAATTCAAATGCACAACATATTTGCAGCTATTCTTAATTAACTAATTAATTAATCAGATGTATCCCCTAAAAGTTTGAAAATTTGTTGACCTAATTCGAAACAATACGTTTATTATCTAAAGTGCCTATATTGAATATGAATAGAAATTTATTATAAATTTTAAATAAATTTAATGAAACTTTTTTTATGACATGTAATTAAAATGAAATGTTTAACAATAAATAATTGACCAGCATCATTTTACATTAATCAATTCAAAATGAATGAGTGATGTTTGCTTATAGTCATCATGGACAAACGAATTCCTAAAATAATATAAATTATTCAAATATTATGGATTAATAAGTCATTTGATTGTGGGTGGAATTGAAATACATAAATATATAAGGAATACGTAAACCTATTTTTTATTAATTGGTTAATTCAACATATTAAATGAATTATATATTAATTACAGTGGCGGAAAATCTAATTGTAAGCTAAATTTTTATAAAGACTATTGACATTTTTAGTTGTGATTATGATTTGTGGGGGCGGCCAAAAATTTTAAGTACTCCCATTGATTAATTAAAGAAAGCACTTATAGTTATTAAAAAAATATATATTACATTTGACTGAATCTGAAATAATTCCAATAGAAACTATTAGATTTCTCAATCAATGCTTTCTCGATCAAGTGCATTACTTTAACTTTAATTATTAATTACTATTGGAATAATCTGTCAATAATGCAAATGAAAAATGCCTCTAATATAGAAAATAATACAATCAATTCATGACACATTTGCGCGCAAATAACATAACGACATACATTGATTAATGCAATTAATTATCAGAAAAATTATTATTTCAGTTTAATATTCAATATCATTTTGTAATTCTATAGTTGGGTGTATATGAAGTGTTGCGTGCGCAGAGGGTTCGTCAGCTTAAATATCTGACAACTCGGGCAAGTTTCTTCAGTTGCGTATCGCAGTGTGTGTTGGCAGCATTGAAATAAATTCAAAAAGAAAATCTAGTACGTGCTGATATAATAAAAAAAATTTAAAAAAGATTTGATTTTGTGGGTAAGTTGATTAATTCGTGCCCTATCAGCTAATACAGTTGGAAGAGGACGATAATAAAGAATTGCGCAACGATTTGCGCGCTCTGATGTCAATTGTTTTTAATTAATTGCGGCAATTTCTATGTTTTTGTATTGGAAGTTAATTGCATTGCCTTGAATCACATACAACAACACACACACACACAAAAAATAGACAATTTAATAATTTGCGTCAAATCGGTTGTTTGTTGTTGTTGAAATTTCCTTCATCGCGAATTTATTCGACAGTTTAATTAATAATATAAATGTCATTAAAACTTAATCAAAAATTGCTATATAAAATTTAAAAAAAAATTATGTGTAATAATTACATTTTAGGAAATTAAATTTAATAATTTTTTTTGGTTCGAGGAAGGGAGATGAGAATTGGGGATGTACGCGACTTAATTTTCGATTAGAATATTGATAAAAAAATGCATTAGTAAGCAATTGAATGGATGTAATAGGATTACACTTTATATTTTAGTCCGCTGTAAATTTTATAAAACAAAGTTAGCATGAAATTGTTTAGTCTAAAATGAGGTACGAAAGAAAACAGGATGTTGTAGTTCTTTTGTTGATTAAAGCTTGTCGAAGGCAAATATGCACATACATCAACCAAGACCACCAAAAGTGCCTTCGCTTATTTCACTTATTAGAGCTCAAACGATGAGAAACAATTTAACTATTTAATAATATTCTATATAGATTAATTAAATGAAAGCAGATAATAATAAAATTCAATTAAATTGAAATGCACTTAAAAGCAATATGATAGTTAAAACAATCAACCATCATCATTAATCCCTTCAAAACACTTCAATGTTCTCATAAAAGATGGCATGCATGCCATAAACATATGACAATAAGCTTCATTATCATTTAATAATGACAACGATTGGATGCCAATTGACCTAATACAATTCATATACATCTATATATGTATATAACCCGCATTTGTACATTATATAGAAAATTAACCTACTTATGTAATATGTATAAGCAAATGCGTTCCAACTCTCATCCTATTCAATTTTCTATATAGAAATTGTTACGTCACTTGCACGACCAAAATAGATACATTTTATGTCTGTTTAATTTTAATTGAATACTCCTTATAATCCAAATAGGCGCTAAGGGTTGTAAATGATTTAACAATTGGGAAAACATAACTTTTCTATTTACTTTTATATTATTTTAATTAATACATCCATCAGGTGAGTAGAAATGCGCATTTTTAATGATAGAAGCCAAACAATATACATTTTTTTTTTCGTTTATTCATTTCCTTTTTATTTTGTAACTTTATACTTCTTATGCTTGAAAAAAAAAATTGAACAAGAGCGTAACGCGGAATGAAGCCACATTTTTGCGTCTGAATATTTCGAACAACGTAATATATTCCCGTCAATATTTGACAATGTAAATTAGGCGTTTGATCGTGAAACAAATGAAATCACTTGTCAAACGCTTTTCCGCTAGTTTTCCGCTCTTCTTTTATTTAAGTAGGTGCATGCATTTTTCTTCTTTTTTTTCTTCTTTTTTTTCTTCTTTGTTAAATGGAAAGGACGTCAATTCAGTTAAGAATTGACGGGAGGAGAGTGCAGCGCTCGCGCAATGTTACCAAACTTTATTGGATTAATCGTAAATTTACCACATCTAATAGAAGACGACATTCTGGCACCTTCATAGCATCCTTCGATCAACGTTAAATTTATTATGTCAAATAGCTTCAACAGAGTAGAAAAATCATTTAACATTTTTCCTTTTTATCCTCTCACTCACTTATCTTATACATGTGGGTCCTTAATTGAAATTTATCTCGAATTGCGCTTGAGCTTAATTTACGTAAAGCACTTACAAACAAATAACAAATTTTTATTATAAGTGTATATGGACTGTGTGAGAGTTTAGTTTAGAGAGAGAGTGCGCAAATGAAATTATTATTTTTCATCACCATCATGAGCCGAAGCAGAAGTCATTCCGTCTCTTCTAAGAAAAACATTTGCTGAAGGAAATCTCATTATATGTATATGCTGGTTGACTGGCGAATGTCGCAACAAATACGAAATGATTTCCTTCGTGGAAATGATGCATTATTAAGTTTTCGATGTATTTTCCGATTCTCAAATTCTAATAAGCTGAAGACGCCGCCGTCGCCGCCGCCTTTGCAATCAGCGAGCGACACTTTTTACCTGGATAATATTAATAGTATGTACGTCTGTCCGTCCGGTGACTCACTCAACCTGGGTGTGATGTGTCCGTTTGTGTCATCACAACCTCCTTGAGTGAGCGACCGGGTGGGCATCACCTCCAAACAAATGACTTTTAATACTTAATACTATTATAGATTTTATATTACATCTTTCTAATATGGCAATAATGATTTTATTGATTGTTGTTTGATAAACATACATTATTATAGCAATGTACATTATGTATCTATAATTTTCTATCACATTAATGAATAAATATTAAATTTTATTGACAATTTTATCACATATCTTTTTAAAACGATGACTCTTTAATAATTAATTGAAACTAAACTTTATTTATTCAATTTTATTAATATCAATAATAGTTTTTAATTAAACTTGTTATGTAAGTTAGGCAATATTGTATTCAGTGCTATCAAATAATAGAGTTGACTTGATGTTTGTTCTGAATGCGGTCTAAAGTCACTTGCACCCTACTAAATTGGTGTATTGTGAAAATGCTTATTATTCTATTATATAAGGGGTTTTACAAAATTGACAAAGAAAAAATATAATGACAATATGCATTTTAGGCATATTTTTTTATTTAAAATAAAAAATCAATACACCAATTTTCTAATAATAGATTTTATAATTAAAGTTTTTTATGAAGATGTAAACTTATATTGGAAAGAACCGAACATTAAGTTCAGCAAATTAAACTTAGAGCAATCAAACCTTCGGGTAAACAAATCATTATAAGAATTCTTAGTTTAATAAGGACAGGGGAAGCAAAATTGAGATGCAATTACATGCAGAATTTATATATTCAGAAATTGAATGTTTTATTAATAAATAATATGCTTGCTGTAGCTTACTACATAGAAAATTTAACTTGATAATTAAGAGACATTTATGAGCATTTGTGTATCTGCTCTACGTCAAACAGCACATATGCTTAACATCGATCATATATAGGGAACATAACAGCACCACTCCATTTACTCACCCTTCACATATATATTTATAAAAAAAAAGCGCTGCCACACATTAAAAAAAACATCAAAGCAACTTATGACATTTAATAACTTTTCATTTTTGCTCGCACACAGAATGAAGAATTTAAATAAATGAAAAGGACTCTTAATGTATTGAGAGTGCTTCCAACAACAAAATCTTATATGTTTAAGGAACTTTATTCAATTATCGAACTAACACATATATTCTTTAATTAAATTTGCATTCACTTTACTTTAGCAGACACTTTAGGCTATAATTTTATTACGATACATCGTTGATTAATAATTAATTGAAAAATATTGTTTTGTTTCAGTTTGCGAAGTCGTAATTTGCGTCATTTGAATTCCTATGATGTGCGACATGTAATTTCGAGAGCTTTGGATGTTTGGTCCCGGCATTCCAAGCTAACCTTTGCAGAGGTGGATAACGATCGTGCCGATATACTCGTCTATTTTCATAGGTAAATTATAACCCATTTTAGTGTTTGATTGTTACTGCATCTAGGTATTTGAGGTGGGATATGGGTGAGTGGTAATTAATTAGGTAATGTCGAATGGTTTCTAAAGGACTGAATGATTACTTGCACAGAACGTCAATAAATGTGCGTTCAAACGCGCTCTACTTTCTAATTGCCATCCAATGGCATTTCTTCAACCCTATCATAGCACCAATATATCGTTTTGTCAAATGTTTCATTTGACATCATAAAAATTTTATAGAATTCTAATAAATTCATATCAAATTTGATAAAATATTTAATCACTATCGAACTGATTTACAGCTGAAACTCTCTTATTCACTTTTCGCAAGCAATTTAAAGGGAAATATTTGTATTTCATTTTCAAAAGACTCGACGGAAATTCTAGAGTGAGATGTTTTTCTTGTAACTCACTTATATTTGAATAAATTTGTTGAATTTCTCGCTTGTATAGCATAGCATTTACTTTTTATTAGAGCAGTGACGCAATAAATTAACAATTAATGTAAGATTTTATCTCATCATCGTATATAAGTTAATATATCAATTCCAATAACAATTTTCATTTGATTGCTTCATCATCGAATGGAGTACGAAAGAGAAGAGAAGAAAAAAAATGGTTTTCTATCAATTTTTATGATTGAGAACACCAAATCTGCTTTTGTGTACTTATTGCCTCTTAAAAAACCCAATCGAATTTGTGTGGTTGACTCATCTCCTAATTCAATGTGGTTTAAACAAAATCAATGAAATTTCATTTGTAGCGTATCAAATATCACTTTGTCATCGATAAAATTAATGGACTTTATTGTCCATTAAAAATTTGGAATGATGACACGGAATGAGTGAGTGAATTTCGATTGTTGCTTATTTGCAGAGGCGATCATGGCGATAATTTTGCGTTCGATGGTAAAGGACAAGTGCTCGCTCATGCATTCTTTCCTGGATCAGGACGTGGCGGCGATGCGCACTTCGATGAAGATGAAATTTGGCTGACAAGAGAGGATGAAAACCACGATGAAGGTATGTACTAAAAGCCGGCTTTGGCGAAAAAAAAATGTTTGTAAGATAAAAGAGTGCATCACATATGTGCTCTTCCTACTTTAACGATAAGGACACATCCGCTCAATGACTTTTACAATCTTTCCATATCAGCATAGTGCAGGGAATTTTACTAAAGTGAAACACTAAATACGAAACTCACTTTTGCTTTCCTGTTTTTTCTACAATACAACAATATTTAAACGCAATAATAAAAAACTAAAAATACATTTCATAACAAAACTCATATCATTATTGATTCGGCTATTAAATGAACTATTTTTGTCAACGAACATCAAAAATACATTTATTTGTGTGATTCGGCATGAATGAAAATTGTTTTTAGATTTCTTTTTAGTGTATTGTTAATAATAATTATATACATACATATATAATGGACGAAATCCATTTATTATACAAAACACTGTTAAAAACAGACATAAATCTAATTCAGCACTCACTAAACTTACCTTTGTTTCATTGATTTCATTAAACATATAGCCTATGCAAATGAAATTGTAAAATTTCCCTGTGCATACAAATTACCTATCGTAATACATTTTGAGCACAGACACAGATTTAAATTTCATTGCATTTTTATATAACAACACATCTTAAAGTAAAATTTTATTGATGATAAAAGTTTTACAGGCGACTACACTTCCATCAATATTGCATGTTAAGAATACCTTTCAAATTTTTTTTTAATTTAAGCTGCAAATCACTTGAAAATAACCTTTTTTAATAGAAATTCTACTTATATAGGATTATACATATATTATGCAAGTATAAAAATTAATTAGTTCGTTAAAAAAAGATAATAATATGCAAACATGAAACTTTTTTTAAGATAAATTTGCTGACGTGGAATAAGCAGCGTCTTGTTAAGCTAATATAAAATAGTTTTCTGCTATGCAACGGTCACGATTTTCCTCTTCCTAATATTTAAATTTAGTCTATTTCGTGCGATTGTTACGTTTATGTGGATTTTCCGATCCCAAACGCAATCAAATCATTCCTCATCTTCATTTTCCTCTTTCATTTAATTAAAACGCGATTCATTTTAAATCTGTTTATTTCATTTGTTATTAAAAATATTTTTCATTGTGCTTCGTGCGATTAAAAAAACATGTTGATTATTACCGTTTGGTTATTAATAGCATTTGGTATGGCGACAAAAAATAAACATTTTCCTAATCGTGACTTTCATGTTGCGCTATGACAAATAGCGCAGAAAAGAATATTTATCTAACATTCAACTTTATTTCACATTTCAAATCTTATAATGAGCTATTTCTAACAATTATTAAGTTGAAGTTCAAATCATTTTATACTAACTTTCTGAATCTTAGAACTAATTATCTTTGATAATGGTTTCTCATGTGAATAATTCAAGTTCTCTTTCTCGTTCTCTCAATTATATTCTTGTATGTATTTTGTGAATGTAACATTATTCTAGGCACAAGTCTATTTCACGTTGCTGCACACGAGTTTGGTCATTCGTTGGGCTTGCAACATTCATCAGTGGAGGGAGCGTTAATGTACCCTTGGTATCAGGGTATGCAGAATGGATTTAATTACGAATTACCTGAGGATGACAGATTGGCTATTCAAACCTTATATGGTAATATAATTTTTCAATCAATGAAAATTTTTAAGCGCTTATGTAATTTTCAATTAAATTTGATATAATGCTCTGAATTGATTACAATTTTATTATTCTTTTGTTTATAAAAATCGATTATTATTTATTTATTTCTATTTATTGTGTAAATAAATAGGTAGTCATGAGGACAGGCATTGGGAGAGACGACCTAACTATGAACCGCCACCAACTACAACAACAACAACCACAACTACAACACCAAGAACTCGTCCAACTCGTCGTCATTACCCAACTAAACATTATCCTCATAAACCGATGCATCCTGATAGGAAGCATTATCCAGGCAAATATCCGGAGAAACATCCAACTCGTCGAAGATATTATTATCCTGATAAATATCCTTGGAGACCTGAATATCCAACAACAACAACAAGTACTACTACTACTACAACTACAACGACTGAAGTTTACAAAGATCGACGACCATCGCATCGAAGACATCAATGGCATAGTAAGGAATCTCCAGAACGTAAAGCGCCGCCTGATACATGCGATACGAGCTATGATGCCGTAGCAGTGATTAGGCGCGAAGTTTTTATATTTAAAGATGCAGTAAGTGGAATTAATTGAATTTGTTGTTTGTTTGATGAGTTTTTCGTTTGTTTGTTTGTTTCGTTTAGTATTTTTGGCGGATTGGAGATTCCGGTTTATTGCCAGGCTATCCAGTTGAAATAAATCGAATGTGGAATGGGTTACCAAATAATTTCACTCATGTGGATGCTGTTTACGAACGACCGCCTGATAATAAAATTGTATTCTTTGTTGGAAAAATGTTTTATGTTTATACTGGTAATACGCTTGATCCCGGCTACCCTAAACCTTTAACAGCTTTAGGATTGCCTGAATCATTGGAAAAAATTGATGGTGCTACGATATGGGGACATAACGGCAAAACATTTTTCTTTGGTGGTAACTTATATTGGAGGTAAAAGCAAACTGCAAATTTAATTACAAAAGTTTCCCATTTCTAAGTATGGCCCTGTGTGTACAATTTTGTAGGTTTGATGAAGTTTTGGGTCGTGTCGAGCTTGACTATCCAAGATCAATGGAGATGTGGACAGGAATTGGAAATAATATTGATGCTGTCTTTCAATGGAAGGATGGTAAACTTGAAATGTCTTTAATTTCAATCACTCTTCACTATATTGATTTCATTTTATAGGAAAGACTTACTTTTTCAAGGGTAAAGGCTTTTGGAAATTTAATGATATAAAGATGCGCGTTGAAACACTCGAACAAATGCCTTCTGCACCATTCTGGATGGGATGTAGTCGTAATTTTAAAGAATATGGACAAAAAGCACGCTACACTGATGATGGCCAACAATATAATAATTCAACGAAATGTATCACACCATTTACTTATATTAATTTGCTATTATATTTAATCATAATATTAAAATCATTTATTACGTAGATTACATTTTATAAATTGTATTTAATTAATTATATTATAATATCTCACATATAGGAGAAATTTTTGCAACGCTCATAACATATTTTCACATATTTAGTCGACAAATATTATTTTGTAATATTTTTTCATTAATTTTTCTTTGAAAATGTGAAATTTTATAAAATTATATTTGTTGTCTACTAAATATCCAAGAATTTTATAAAATTAAAACAACAGCCATATATATAACACACATACATATTTTAAGATTAAAATTGTACACATTTTGTGTCTTTATAAATTAAATACATCATAAACTATTAAATCTTATAATAAGTTGTAAGTTTGCACTTTCATAATAAGATTTAATAGTTTAAAGACTGAATTCAATGAGAAACTGCCTTAAACTATAAAACATTTAAATTTGATGTGATAATTAAGCTGTTCAAGATAATTTTGTATCGATCTTTTTGTATTATAATGCATTATCACCCCAAACGCATGATTTTAAAATTGCTCTAGAAGTTTTATACTTTTTGCAATAATTGTAATATATCTGTGATAATTATTTTAAATTTTTATACATTTTTTTTTTATTTAGTCTAATTTTACTTTTAATAATTTTTATTAGATATTTATCATAATACGAAATAACAACAGTAAATAAATAAAGAAATATTTATACTAACAATCGATATCACGTAAAATTTGAAAATAGTTTAAATGAACAGACCCTACGAAGACATTCTAACTACTGCTATATTCACTGCGTTGTGTCAAAATCATATGCTTTTATCACGAACTGTCAAATCAGTTTCGATTCTTCGTTCATAAATATTGACGAACCTAATGGATATAAGGATGGAAAGAGTTTGCGATACTATAGATAAATTAACTCTAGATTCATTAACATTAATGGAAGAATTAATACAAAGTAAATTACAAATGGAACAGGCAAAATGTGACGGAGAAATTAATATTGCAAAATCTCGCTATATAATGGGACAAAATTCTGTATGTAAATTACAACTACCTACCGAAGAAAGCATTGAATTTGATGCAGGAACAACAATTTCGATGAACAATAAATCTTTAATTAAGACAGATTATTTTAATGTTGAAAATAATACGGAATCAAATGATGAACACACTTATATTAATCCAATAAAATGGTTTGGGATTCTTGTTCCGCAAAGCTTACAACAAGCACAAAGGATTTATAAGCAAGCTTTAATATGGGCAGTTAAAAGTATTAATTTACAAATTCAGCTTGATGATACTTTAAATACTCTAGAAAAAATGAAGAAATATAAGGAAACGCATAAAGTAGACAATATATCATAAACCGATTGTAATTATTTCAAAGATATTAAAATATAATATTAATATATTTTGTTTTCTATCATACTGTGAACAATTTACAAGTTATTGGCCATTACACAAAGCGAGTAATAATCAATCAATTCTTATTTTTTCAATTTTTCATATGAAAATAGTGTAGGCTTCTGTAAATGTTTGTATTTTTTATTGTAGTGCTGTACGCCTCGGAAAATTTTTAGTGTTTTAGAGACAATAACAAAACAATGTGTTGGTTCTCGGGAATGTTAACGACACTGATGGTAGCTATGCCCCATAGGTTGGTGTTAGAAACAAGCTACAAACAAACACAATACAATTATATTAATTAATTTTCTTATCTGTAGGAATACAGGACATTAATTCAATGTAATGGAAATCATACTTACAATTAGTTACCTAGAATAGTTGCAAATGGGACGAGGTTGTTTGCGATGTGTCTTACAGGGGATGTCATGAATCGTCGAACGGATATTATTTGGATTTGGATGGTTCATTCGTTGAAAACGAAATACAACATTTATTAAATAAGGTTAGTCAGGGGAATCAATTAAAATAATAATTCATTTCGATTATAAAGAATATTTGCATTTTTTATATAATATTTATACGATGAAATCAGTGATGGGTTTCAGCCGGTTCAAACGGTTCGCTCGAACTCAAAACATTACCCGCTAACTTCACTTGTCTCTGCGAACCGGCTGCTGAGCAATTTGAATCCCATCGCTGGATGAAATGTGTAACTGTAACTCATTTTTTATAATTGTGGCAGATTTTTTAGGATGTTTTTTTATTATTTTAATGATTTCTAACACTAGTTGTTCGTGGCCTACCGGTTTCGACTATTTTATTCAAGTGTCCGAGTTCTTCAAAATGTTTTTAAATTGGCAAAAGCACAGATTTTTCAAGTTTATATAAATCACAAATATTTTTTCATTCATCCCGTCACTATATAACTACTCATTTTCCTTTTTTAATTCCACAGAATACTTTTTGTTTCAATATTGAAATTAATGATTCGCCGAAGCATAGTAATGTTTTTTACATTGATTTTGGTAATTTTCAAACTTAAATTAAAATAATTGTAAATCTGAATGCAGCAGATTAGTTTGTGTTGGCACTTTGGTTGGGGATGCTTGGGTCATTTTGTTACCTTTTTCTTTCATTCTATTGATATTTTCAATCTTTTGCAGTAATTTTTATAAAATTTGTTTTCTTTTTGTTATAGGAATACCGAATATCACTGTATACAAATTGATGTCATGAGTTACTTACTGTTCGTCAACGACATCTTCCTGTGCCTGTCCAGTAGCATCAGTCATTTCATTCATTCCATCATTAAGGACACCAACAACAATTGAAGATATTTGGCAAAGCCTTGGTGAGTTTACTAGATTTTTTCGCATTTTAAAACACGTTGCTTAACTTTACTTTATATAAATGTCGATTTGAATAATTTTTTTAAGACACTTAAGATCGGTTATTTATACAACACAACTAAAATATAAATTATTTTTATTTACAGTTCGGGAGGAGTTGAATTGGAAAAACAACATCTGGTTGATTCGCAAGACGATGGAAGAAGACGTAAAAATTCACACATCAAAATATGCATCAATAAAACATCAAGAGAA
>JAODFZ020036945.1:0-10268 GCA_027574845.2 Deinopsis erosa
AAAAAAAAGTAATTATAATTAAAATCGCGAGCTAAAGATTCATTCATTCAGCTTTAGAAGATTGAAAGCTCATTTTATTTGTTTTGATGTAGAAAACCTTCCCAAAGTAAACATAACCTTACATACAAATGCAATACAAAAATGTAAATGTACACACCGCAGGCTACACAATCCATCAATAAATAACCAAACATTTAATTAAAGAATAGATTACACTTAATTTAATATCACATTTATATTTATTTATCAAATTATTTATCAAATTAGGTAGATCTTCCTGAAATTTTTTATAGACACATTATTTCTGACTTTTGATTTTGTTCATTTTTATTTATTCTACTTTATGATTTTGAACAATGTATATATCTTATTTGTAAATAAAAGATTTTAATAGATAGAGTCTTGCATACGTTATTAAAAGTTATTAATAAGAAACAATAATTTTGAATTTAAGGCGGAAATAAAATAGTTCTCCTATTTGCCGTATATAGCGCTTCACCTACTTTCCAAACGTAGGAATTATGCAACATGTACTACTCCAACAAAACCAACGAAATTTTAAGTATTAATGTCAATGTGTTTTAAATTTTTATTTATGAGTAAACAATAAATAATCAGTTACACATGTGTAGTAAGATTATCAATAAAAACTGTTTCAGTATTACTAAATATTTGAACGTAATAATTTGACACATGTCAGTGATAGTAGGGGCATGGTAGGGATCATGAATGTCATATTTTCGCTTTTATTTAATTTGGATTGAAGACTTGTGTGGTGGTTTGAGACTGCCCTAAATTTTAAGTGAACTTTAAATGCGCGAGAAGAACTTAGGAAAACGTAACAACACTAAGAAATTCCACTGACAGTCAACTAATACTAAACCATCCTATTTATAATACCACATAGTTTACCGAGAACTCTTATATTATGAATTTTGAAGATTATGAAACGTTACCAACAAATAATGTTGTTACGCATATGAGTGCCGGAGCCATAGCTGGAATTATGGAGCATTGCGTAATGTACCCCCTAGACTCAGTTAAAGTAAGTGAAATGCTATGCCCAAAATTATGTTATGTAATTTCTATTTTCGTTTTCGAAGAATTTCGATCTCATATGCGCAATCTGTTACATATTTTCTAGGTTAGTTCTAATCGAACGTAATGATTTTTTTAGGTTATGTTACCAACTCTTTTACTTCCTATTTAAATTTAATTCAATTTATACTGCATCCTTTCTTAGTATTATTAAATTACTGAATTACTTAACTACAATATTTCAATATAAACGCATTAAAATTTATCCAACAATATATTTTAGACGAGAATGCAGAGTTTAGCACCAACAACGATTAGAGAAGGCATTAGTGATACATTTTTAAGAATGGTAAGAACCGAAGGTTTATTAAGGCCAGTAAGAGGAATGTCAGCTATGGTAATTGGGGCAGGACCATCCCATGCATTATATTTTAGTAGCTATGAGTATTTAAAGGACAACTTCATCTCAAGAACAACAACAACAAGATATCATACACTTATTTATGGCAAGTATTATAAAATAAAATCTAAGGAATACTTTAAATTGTTAATAAATTATTGCAATGGGAATTAAGTGAAATATTTGCATAATACGTAAATGTAGAACGACCTTGTATGAACTATTGTAGAGATTTTTATGTAATATACATAAATATGTATTCAAAATTGAAATGCAGTTTAAAGCAAGAAGTGGCAAATTTCATATTATTATAACAATTAATTTATCATTGTTTACATGCAGATTTAGATGACAAATACGCAAAATGATTCTATAGTTTTAGAAATTCTGAAAAATAACGTCTCTGAGAATGAACTACTTATCTTATCTTTCAAGTTTCACTAAAGATAAATATTTCAATCTGTTTACTTTTCACTTTATTAAATCCTTGCTTTTTTTTACATAAAATTATTAATAAATATTTCATATTGTAGACATAATTATCAAGGCAATTTTATAAGTTTATTGACGTTTATTTATTATTAATTTAGGTGCATCCGGTTGTTTATCAACATTATTACACGACGGTATAATGAATCCAGCTGAAGGTATAAATTAAAATATAAACAAATTGTAAAAATATACGTGAAATATGATTTTTAGTTGTTAAACAAAGAATGCAAATGGTGAATTCACCTTACAAGTCTGTTCTTGATTGTATGGCGAATGTATATCGAGTGGAAGGCCCGAAAGCATTCTATCGATCCTATACAACACAATTAACTATGAATATACCATTTCAAAGTATACATTTTATGGTTTATGAATTTGCACAGAATGTAACAAATCGAGATCATAAATACAATCCAAGTGCACATATGACTAGTGGAGCTTTGGCGGGTGCGGTTGCAGCTGCTATTACAACACCATTAGATGTTTGTAAGACGTTGTTGAACACTCAACAAGTTGGTAGTATAACGGGTATGGCGAATGCAGCGAAAACAGTTTATCGGTAAACTATCGAATAAAGATGAAAGATTTTCTTTTTAATTTTTTTTATTCGTTATAGATTAGGAGGAATATCCGGTTTTTTTAGAGGTATGCAAGCTAGAGTTATGTATCAAATGCCAGCGACAGCTATATGTTGGTCAACTTACGAATTCTTCAAATACATTTTGGGCCATACCAGTTTAGATGATGTTAGGTTAGTTGTGCCACCAAGTACAGTCTTTGCCGATGATGATACTACGAAGGATAAGGAAGTGGAGAAAGTATCGACACCAAGCGAAAAGTTAAATTTAAAATCGAGAGAAATTCCAGCAATGTCCGGTGCTGGCCTATACGGCTCTCTTTCGTTTAATACAATGCACACAGCTGATACCAGTTTTAATATGCGGAAAGAAGCAACGATATTAGATATTAGACATACTTAGTTTGTATGGTAATAAGTATTAAGGCTACAGTCACCTCACCCCGTTCATTTTCGTACATTTATGTTTTAAATTTTCGATGTAAAGGGTTTTTTATTTTAGTACTTTTCTTTTATATTGATCCCGTACTTCCCCTACATTTATATACGTATTTTGATCAAATTACACAATTGAAAGCAATAAATCTCAAATTGAGATCGATGATCGAATTTTAAGATTGGCATGAGTGCTGGACGAGCTTATTTTAATCCTTTACTTTTCAACAAAACAACAAAAGAGAATCTGACAATACAATTTATTAATTATTGTCGCATAAATTTTAATCTACATCACAATTTTGGCATTGCGTTTAATATGCGCATTCAAAAAAATACGTACAACCTCAACAACAACAAATTGTAAAAATATAAAAGAAGTGTAAATAATTGTATAAAAATATTGTTGAATCGTTTTTTTGTTATTGAAAATGTAAGTGTAAGATTCGTTTTGAATGAATCAAATTGACTAGGATTACAAATGGTGACTTGTAGTTCTCTCATGACATATGATAGCTTTCACTTCCACTGAAATTTATCGTTTCATTAATTTATAGCGAGTAATCGAGAAATGTGATGATTAAATATTCGGGATTTCATTAATTGGATATTATTTAAAATGAGATGAAACTTGAAAAGCTTTAGTTTAAGTTATTTAGAAAAACTGTTATCGAAATTCCATTTCTTTATCATTGCATTGTTCTTTTCTGGTAGTGAAAGTATTGTTGAAAACAAAAGCAGATAGGCAAACGAGTTTATAAGATTACACATGTTTATTAATTATTATCACGGCATCTCGTAATGATGAGTTTTAGTAGATGCTGTTTATTGGCTGTGATAAAGTCCTTATCAACAATTATGTATGATATTGACTTCGTTCAGATGGAAGTACTATCATATTTTTATATATTATAAAAATGCAAAATATAAAGGGTTGAATTCAAAAATTTCATTCGATTGCATTTAACTCTTTATCTATCCACTTGTGATAAGGGACCTTGTCACTAACTGTAGATAGTCTTTATTTTTTATGTTTGTGTTTCCATTTTCTTTGTTTTTTTTTTTGTAAAATATTGAAGTATACACAAACTAATTAAAATATAATTCATGTTATTAAATGTTAGTTGTTTTATTTTTCAAAAAATGAACTAATGTTGTTCATTTGAACGAAAATCAATGTTATAGTTGTTATAAAAGTTATCGCGACGACCTGAGAATAGCATCTTCTCTTGAATTTCTTCCAAAAACTTGAAAAAGAAATTATTAATTTATATGTTATTCGATTACAAATAGCAAATAAGTTATAAAATTGTAAATAATATCAATTTTTAACCAAGCTAATGATAAATAGATTACTTTTTCAGGATATTCGACTCCAGGTTCCTCATGGGGGCACTCGTCTATAATATTAATATAAAACGATTTGTTTCTAGTGTAAAAATAACTTACATTCATCACACGCTGATTTGCCATGATAATCCACGTTGTAATTGTTATAAAAATTGTCATAGCGACTTGCAGCCTTTTTACGAACTTCTGCAATGAGTTCCGAACACTGAAATAAATTATTTATGTGATATATTTACGAATATACTATTCAATTACTGTTTTCTTTAGAGGTATAGTTTTTTTGGTTTTTAGAGAAACTGTTTGATATTGCTTTATAATGTCATTACTGCTAGAGAATGTTGTTTCACTTTTAGTGCAAGAACAATTAGATTCAACATCACTTTGCGCCCTATCTTTAGAATTACATGCTTTGCTATTAGGAGCATCTAATTCGATGCGAAGAACTACTTTTGCGAGCATTTGTTTTTTGTCATTTGCATTAACATTTTCTTTCTTTGCTTTAACATCGTCTTGTAGCTGGAATATTAGAAAATATATATAAAAAAATTTTTTTTTAATGTCATGTTATATACTCCCAAAATTTTGTCTTCATTTTGTGGTATTATAATTGAAGGAGGTTTTGGTAATGGATCGCAAAGTCTACATAATAATTTAGTTAATTAATGGGATATATAAACTATTTTAATACATTACTGATCCTCTACTTTGCTCTTCATCGTATAAAACACAAAAATTTACCCTGACGTAAAATTTAATGAATTGTCATTTTGTTGAATTTTGTCAACTGCTATAAAATGTGAGGGACAAATGAAAATCTCTTTATTAAACCATAATGTGTACATATAATCCAATGACATTTTACTTCTTACAACAGTCATCACAATAACTACTTTTCATTTTGTGATCCACTGTTTTGCGTTTGACTTTCTTAATTTTAATATTATTTTCTTTACTTTTTGCTTTCACTTTGCGTTTAGGTTTTGCGCTAGCAGAAGGTATTGCATATTTGTCTTGAATAGGTATACGCTTTAATCTTTCATTTTGTATACTTTGCAATCTGTGATTTTGTATACTTTGTAATATTGGATTAGGTATAAATTGCGTTGTTGTATTAGGTATACTTTGCAATCTAGGATTCTCTATACTTTGGGATGTTGTATTAGGTATACTTTGCAATATTTCATTTTGTATACTCTGCAATCTTTGATTTTGCATACTTTGCAATGTTGGATTAGGTATACTTTTCAATATAGGATTAGATATACTTTCAAATCTTCGATTAGGTATACTTATAGGTAAACTTAATATTGGTTTAGGTATACCTTGCAATCTTGGAATGGTATTACTTTGTAACGTTGCATTAGGTATACTTTTCAATGTTGCATTTGGTATACTTCTCAATTTTGCATTAGGTGTACTTTGCGATAATGTATTAGGAATACTCTGCAATATTGGATTAGGTATACTTTGCGATGTGGCATTAGGAATATTTTTCAATGTTGCATTAGGTATACTTCTCAATTTTGCGTTAGGGATACTTTGCAATGTTCGATTAGGTTGACTTTTCAAAGTTGAATTAGGTACACCTTGCGTTTTTCGATTTGGTATACTTTTCAAACTTGGATTAGGTATATCTTGCAATGTTCGATTTGGTATACTTTTCATTTTACGATTAGTTGTACTTTTCAATATTGGATTAGATGAATTAGCATTTACAGTATTTATTTTAGAGTGTGTTTGAGAAGAATGTTCATTTTGCATATGAGGTGTACCTGATTCAATAAACTTATATTGTTTTTCCACTAATGGTATATCTATATTGCTTGGTTTCGTTGTGGATTTAATGATCAAGTTTATAGGAGAGTGTTCTTGTATATTTGTCGAGTTTGGTTTTTCAGCAATTGCATAAGGATTATAATCTGGTGGTGTATAAAATGATGTTAAAGATCTAGACGGATGTTTTTGCGGACTATCTGAATAAGCTTGTTGATAAAGTACCTCTGTTTCAGTGTCCGTTTCATGAACAGAATTAGTGTGATCATACAATCCAACATGATTGTTACTTCTAACGGAAGAAGTGTGAAGAACATCTTTGGTTAGACTTGATTGGCTTGATTTCTTAGGAACATTTCTTTCAGAAACATATCTTTGTTTCAAATCATCATCTGCATCTTCAGCTGCATCTTCTTTACATGAGCAAAATTTACATATTCTACAAGTGACGTTATTATTTCTTATCTGATTTGTTTTGTCTGTTTCATACATGGAAGTACTTGTAGTTCTATTTTCGAAAGTGCAATTGCATGCGGTAGTTGGTGCAGGTGGAAAAAGTAAAGGAATGCACTGACAAGCTTGGTTGGTACTTGGGCATTTTTTCGATGATCGAATTGGAGTTTCTATATTTAGTTCAACTTGAATGGCTTTTGTTACGCAAATTGGTTTAAATAATGTGCCACATTTACGGCAATTTGGCATTTTATAGTAAAGTGGCATGCAACTGGTACTTTCTGTTTTATTGTCATTATTTTTAGTGCTGGAAGGATCCTGCGGGTTAGGTGTTACTGGAGAGGTTGATTCGGGTTTTGCAGCTGAGGAAATTGAAGACGATTTGTTGAATTTTGGTGCAGTAAATGAATCGGCTTGAAATGAAGATAGTCTGTCGGATGTTTGTGGAACCATGGAATCGGCTTGAGATGAGAAAGTTTTGTTCGGTTTTGGTGCAACTGTTGGAATTGTTGATGATGTTGAGTTGGATTTTGGTGCAGAAATTGCATTGGCAGCAGATGCGGAAGATTTGTTAGGTTTTGCATCAGTTGAAGATGAAGACATGTTGGATTTTTGCGCAGAAATCGAATTGGCAGGAGAGAAGGAAATTTTGTTTGATTTTGCTGCAGCATCGCTTGGCGTTGCAGAAGTTGTTTTGCGTTTTAGTGAGCCACTTGATGTCAGTGAAGCAATTGACTTAAGTTTTGCTAAAACATCTTCCTGTTCATTTGGTAATCGATTTTCGTCTTCATTATTTGCATCTCTAGTAGGTAACATAGCTTCATCTTCATTTTTGTTCTTATCCGGCAAAGAATCTTGAGTAGGTAAGAGATCTTGCTCCGAGCTTGTCAAAGATAAAGAACCTTCATCTACAGTAGGTAACATTGGTTTATTCGGAACATCTTCCAAATTCTGTGGTGAAGTACCACGACTTTGACTAGAAGCATTCGTTTGAATATCCTTTTCTAAATATTTACCAGTTTCACTTAAATTTGAGGGAATTGTTGGTTCAGACTGAGATGATATTTTAATATCAGCTTCCTAAAAAATATGTTTTTCATCTAATCATAAGCTAAATAAGTTATGCATTACTATCGTTTCATCTATTAAATCACATGTAGACCTTTTTGCACAAAAACAATTACATTGCTGTGAATATCTACATATCTTGCATTCACAAACTTTGTTTGTCTTATCTACACATCTGTGTACACAAAACGGAGTGTTACATGCACCTTGGCAGTTTGGTTGTGGCATCATGCAACATTGTGGGCTCGGAAACCATACACAACATACAGGGCATATTTGCAGTGGAACTTTACGACACTTTGAACTAAAATTGAATTAATATGAAGAAGAATTGTTATAGAATTTAATAAATCATACATCGGAGAATAGCAGTACATTTTCAGCAGTGAATGATTATGAAGAATTAAGTGACACTTTAGAAATTTTGACAATTAATTTACTAACCTAGTTAAACTTATAATTTAAATAAAATAACCTAAATTATTCACTAATTGCAATATTATGTAAACCACATCCTTTAATAAATAATTACAACAGAAAAAAGTTTTTGTATTTTGATGATAACATTTTAAAATTCCCCCCACATAATATTATCTACTTGTGATAGAGTAGCAAATACATAAGTTTCCTTTCAGTATAACGATTCAGTTAGAACTAAATGCGTCTAATTAGAGTGCATGCAATAGTTGAAATTGTATTAAATAGTTTATTATTATTAACAACAAAAGGTAATTGCAAATCCTTGAATGAATCAAGAATAATCGAAACAACCAGTCCTGACCAACCAAAAGCTGCTCTCGATTTGTCACAAATCGATTTTCCAACCTACGCACGCCTTCGCATTTTCAGGCGCCGGCGTCTCTTCCACATCCATCCGAGAAATTTTTCGTCCATAACAGCTGGAATAGTGCAGGCGGCAAGGCCCGACCTACAATCACCACAATTTGACTAAACAAATTATTTGTGTTCAGTTTTCACCTAACGAAATCATCAATTCCTATATTAACATATTAAAGTGACGATCAAAAATCGGCAATGCTTTGAGCGACACCGGCATTTTAGCTGCAGGTAAGTCATTTTTTATAACGCATACACATACAAATCATTGATTTTACTAAACACCCACCTGTTTGTTGTAATCTAAAATCTCTTACCATAACGCGTATTACTAAATATTATTCTTATCACTGCATTTAATACAATTTAGTGCATATTATCAAAATACAAGTTGTTTAATTATTTAATAGCAACGTTGCTAAATAATTATTTGCAAGCGCAAGTTTCATAATATTAAATATTAAAATAAATTTACACTTCATAAATGATATAGACACACTTCTGCAAGAAGAATGAAACCCATTAAAGCGTGTGTGTGTGCGAAAAACGACGTTCTATTTTTATATTGTCACCCAAAATATATTTTGTTTTGTTCAGATTTATAGCTTCATTTAAATTTTATGTTATTTACAGTAATAAACTGAATTGTTTTTGTCTCTTATAATATCTGCATGTGTATATGAAGATAATCAATAGGATGATAGTTCAAGTTGGAATTTGTCGGCTGCCAAAAATGTTTTCAGAATAAACAAGACGTAAACGGAGAAGTTTTTCGTATTTTTGTTTGCTTATGCATTGAGATGAAACGAAAGCCATTTAAGTAATTGTGTATATAGTTTTTGACCCTATTATACCCGCTTACATATAAAAACAATTTGATTAGTAATGATTTTTTTCTCTTCTTTTGTTGTTGTTGTTGTTGTTGCTGTTTCCATTATTTTTGTGACATATTTCGTATCGTATCATATATATATAAATTTTTTTTTTCTAGGCCATGCTCTGGCCTAGCATTACATCACTGCGTCTCGCTTTGCTGCTATTAGCGGCAACTGTTGGCCCACCGGGAGTCTCATCTGAAGGATTTGTTGGTAAGTTCATTATGATCCTTAGAATAGATTATGTTAATTTAGTAGACACTTAGAGAATTTCTAAAGCAATTATATAAGTGCACTTATTTGGAACCCACCACCACCACCACCGACATTGATAACACTTCCTTCCACAAGTAGTTTATCGATTTGTTTGTTTCAACACATCAAAGGCAATCACTTTTACCACAAAGTCACGATAGCGTGTAATAAAGAACTTGCTCGGTATGCAAATAAATAAATATTTTATGTCTATTTGTTTAATTTATTAAAATAACGTGTCCGATTTAATTAAATTATTATTAACAAATGGAATGATAGGAGTTTTAAATATAAATATAAAATTAATTTATAATAGTTGTAAATGTAACCGTTAACAGTTTTATTAAGTGATCATATAAATGTTTATGGTGGAAGTGCCGGTACCAGAAAATAATAAAAATATGCAGACAGCTTTTCGCAGCACATAAAATATTTAAAATTAAAGTTTGTATTATATTAAAGTAAGAAAATGCATTTTTATAAGAAATATCCATAAATATTTCGGGTTTCATTTTGTCTCAAATAAGCTATAAATTCGATTTAAAAGTACAATAGATTTTTTAAATCTTAGCTTTTCGTAAATTCATAACATTATGTAAAATTATATGGCATTCAATTAACAATTAATCTTAAATAATATTTAGGTGTTTTTTTTATGTACTCTGTAAATGAATCTTGGCTACACAAAAGATCCATATTTTTGTTATTGCAATAG
>JAODFZ020036953.1:0-14081 GCA_027574845.2 Deinopsis erosa
TAAGTGTGAGGGTTATCCCTTCGACGGCAAATTAACCGACTTCCCGTGATCGGATCGAGCTGAAATTCGGCAGATAGATTCATTGTCGAGAATACTGCATTCTATTAAAATTCCAGCTTGATCCGATCACTGAAAGTGCTTGAAAAGGAGGAAGAGGAATATGTGCCCCTTTGTAACCATGGAAATAACTCTAATAACAGATTTGTCACTTTTGACAATTAATCTAAAAATGATCAATCACTCTATTGATGCTAAATGAAATATAGAGAGAGTTTTAAAAATATAGTTTTTAATAGGTTAATTTTTTTCTAATTAAAAAATGCAGCCCTTGTCATAATTTAATAGTAATGATGCAATAACAGTTCTTTCTCACATTTAAACCATTTGAACGTGAAGAAATGCAATGGAAAGAGGACACTTTGTGTATATGTAAATGCACGATCACATTCTACCATTACTCACAAATATGGCAATAATTATAATTACAGAAACTTGTCGATCCAAGCAAGTTGCGATAAAGTTGTGAAAGAAAATCTAATGATATTTCACTCCTTGCCTTCCTTGCTCGATAAAAAAAGACTTTATTTATAAAGATAATCTCTAATAGATATTTTTTCAAGATCTCATTGTGAAAACAGAACAATTTAATTAATAAAATTAAAACGCAATTACACGACAAAATTTCTTGTCCTCATCACACGAGCATGTTTTATGACACATTAAAATCGTTGAGAAATGTTGCTGTGTCTCTCTTCGGTGATCACAGAAATTGTTTTGTCATATTTATAGAAGAATGCAAGAAAATTTATGAAATATCATGCAATATATGTGACAATGCAAGACGTTTTTTTTTTTTTTTTGTTAAGTGCATTGTGATTAATTAAAGCGAAATGCAGTAGTGGCATCGTTCTTAATCAGATTTATACTTTGCTTAAATTGCACCTGCAATGATTAATATATAATGCATTAGTCGGCTAATGGACACCTGCACTTTTCTAATTAGCGTATTATAACAACAAAATTTTACAAATTAGTTCATTAGATTTGAAATAACTGAATCCTTGTTTTTGTACCTTCAAATTAAAGGGGAGCTTGTTCCAGTTCATGCAACCACATATTATACAATCTAAACATTATTATTATTACAGGAAGTTTTACAGTAAATTAAAAACATTTCTTTTTCAATTTTTTATAAAATAATATTTAAATTTGTGAGTTTAAATTGAAAATGTTATTGAAGATATTTAGTGCTCAGTAAGTAAATATTCTGTAGTTGGAAATTGATAAAATGTATTTAAATACAATTAAGAATTTTTGAAATATCTATTCCCTGATTTACACGGTACTTCATTAGCGCGGATTTCAAAAATAATTTATTTCCAGTATTACATTATTTGTTCGCTTTTACGCGGTTCAAGGGCTGAATTGTATTTCTCATTTCATTGATATTTTATATTTTGAGTGATTTTATTAATTTAATTAAAGAATTATTTTAATTTTTTTAATTACACCTGTTTCTTAGTGTTAATCATTTAGGGGCACTAAAAAATAGAACAGTGGATACTTTCCAACGAAAACCGTGTAAAAAAAGACATGCAGTTTATGGTAAAATTGAGGATACGTTTCACAATTTAAAAAACGTATAAGATTGAAAAAGGATTATTTCTTCCAAAAATCGTGTAAAAGAATTTTCTAAACTATAACTTTACAATAATATTAACTTTATTAGTTACTTATAAGAAATAATCAAAAACAAAAATAAAGCATTATGAACTTCTTCACTTCAAATTGTCGACTAGAGTTTAACAAAAAGTTAGGTGTTAGTGTTAGGGGCACTAAAAATAGAAAAGTAGATACGTTTCAACGAAAACCGTGTAAAAAAAGACATGTAGTTTATAGTGAAATTGAGGATACGTTCCACAATTTAAAAAAAAAACTTCTAAAAATCTGTAATGGAATAAAAAAAAGACTTATATAGAAGTTTGATACAATTAATTCATCAATGTGATAAATGATAAAGATCAAAAAAGTAATTTCCCCTCTTACAAAGCATTTTTCATTCGATGCATTTATAGAAATTGCATTGGTAATATCTGCAACATGAATCAGTTATGCACTTCCTTCATGTTAAAATAAAAAATTATAAATAAAGAAGGAAAAATGGAGCGATAGCTCGAAATGGAGATGTTGATTAAGATAGAATTCTAATGAAGCAAAGTGTGGAAACATGCAGCACTGGCCAAATGAGTATTTTGCATTAAATTAATAAAGAAAGAGGGGAAACTGAATTGTGCACTATTATTAAAACGTTATGACAATTATAATTAGCATCTTTTGTACGTACTACGTACGTTGTTGTTCATTTTAATCTTGGAATAATTTCTTTGCATAATTTATGATGAATGATTTTCTGATATTACACTTTTGTTTCTTTGAATATTAAATCATTTTTCCAATTCTATTGTAGCTGATAGACGTGAAACAAATCTTATTAAGATAATAATTTCATTTAAATATAATGAATGAATTTGTAACAACTTATTCACTGACTAGAATAATTATGATTTCTGTACTAATTGCAAATTATTTGGCAATTTCTTTCGATTTTCATAACAATTTCGAATGAAATATGTATAATGGCAATTATTCATTTTCTTGTGGTTTATCCGTAATTATCAAAAAAAATGTGTACTAATTTCAAAAAATTATAAAGTAATTTAAATAATTGAATTGGAAGCTTATTATTTCTCTGTGGTTTTCTTACAAAAAAGATGTTAATAAACTCAAATAGTAATAAAGTTTAATTGAAACAAGCAATCAATAATTTGTTTGAAATAATAAATAAATTCTTACCATATAAATGAAGGTTTTATATGAATTGGTTATTGAAATGGCCATAAAAAGCGGTGAATTTTTCCTGAAACAAAAAAAAGGGAAGTGAAAATAGTTATGCGGAACCTACATATGTTAATAACGTAATTGTTTAATTATTATTTGATATATACAAATATGGTTGTGATAAAGTGATATTATGAATGTAAAGATGTGTGTAGGGGTCTAGCTCTGTAGGATTCAGAAGAGAGTAGGAGATGTTTTAATATTTGTCTCTTATTTATTTTATTATTAACTTCTTAAGTGCATCAAGTGCGTGCTGCGTGCTGTTGTGTGCTTTTTATATAAAGAAAGTAAGTTGTTTTTGTTTTATACGTTTTAAAGAATTAAATAGCAGAAATTGAAAAATGAAAGAAGTTATGTGGACGAATGAGTGAGTTACCAGTAAACTATATACCATTATGTTGAAATTATTATGATTACTGCAAAACACACAATTATTATGTAATGTTATTTTTAAGAGCGGAAAATTTCCTTTTTAACTTTTAAATTAAAAATTCATATTTGAATAATCACTAACAAAAAAAAAAGCGTTTTTACAGTTTTGCTAATAGATATAATAAGGTTAATTAGCTCGAAACTTAAAAATATTATTTTTTCTTTGCTTTTAACTTTTAATTATAGACGATTTTTGTTGTACTGAGGGTTTGTTTGAGGATAATCTGCAATTTCCTTAACATGCCGGTAATGAGAGGTTATTGAATTGATATTTTGCGTATATGGTGTGTGTTTAAAGTGAGAGTCTATATAACATAACGTGAATGGGATAAGTAGCGCCGGCCCAGTCGGCGCTAGGCCTTATATGGGTCGTATAGTTGTGATTCATACGGCCTCAAGGGTCGGGACCCGTCAATGCACCCACAGACTACATACCATTGCTAACTAGCCTACATAAGATGACACAATACCTAGCGTGGGATTTTTCTCTCTGTGTGTACGCGATGCGAGGAGAGTGAGCGAGAGCGAGAAAAGAAGCGATAAAGAGAGAGAGAGAGAGAAACGAAGAATTACACACTTAAAATATTTCTTTTTCACATATGCATATGAAAATTACTAGACATAAAAAATTCCACAAAATTAGAGTTAATTAAATGAATAGACGATAAATCGTAAATTAAAAATATGGATGGATGGATGGAAGAGGAAAAAAATGTATCATCATGGATCACGTAATCATGCATCATCGCGGAATCTCAAATCATATGACTACACACACACACACACACACACACACCATATGTAATGTAATATGTTTCAAAAGTAGACCGACATCATGTGTGCATAAAACTCGCATTTGTCATTCATAAAATTATAACTACTGTCGTCAGACTTGGCGAGAAATAAAAAAAAAATTTTTTGTGATTTATCCTTATTTATCATTACCTGCTCTTAATTGTCTCAGAAGAAAAGTTATCGATAATTTTTTGTTGTTGCTCTCTCTCATGTATAGGTTAAAAGCTGTTTCCCATACTTGGGTGGGCAGATTGCACCCCAATTCGTTGAAAAAAACCCTATTCCTAGAATTTCTAGGGGGTTGTTGGTGTTTTGTGTAGATTATGGGAACAAAATGCATACAAATTTTTACATAATTCTTTCTTTCTTTCCATAAACGAGATAATTTTTGCCTTTAATTTGCTCGTTATAATTTCCTTCATTTTTTTCTTATACGCACTATTTTTTCTAATTATGTGTAATTATAGGATATCCTCTTAAAATCGGAGCTCGTGCCTAACTCATTTAATCTTTTTTATTACTTCCTCTTTATATAATTAATAAGTTTTTTCTTTTTTATTATTAGTTATTATTATGTTTGTATTACATAATAATATATTTCATTTATTTTTATATTGTAGACTCATTTTGTTTATATTTTCATTGAACAATTTAATATAAAATCTAATATAGATTAGATTAGTGTGGAATGTATTGCTTTTTTATTTTTTGTTTCGTTGATGGGTGTGTGTGTGTGTGTGTGTGGTTAGGTCGAGGTTAATGGCCAAATAACTGTTGCTATAGTCTAACTAAAGTTTTATATCATTCATTCATCTAGAAAACATTCAACGAACAATAATCTCTCCTGCAAGTTAGTTGATGAATTAAATAAGACGAGAGAAAATATAAAGTTTTGTTACACTAAAGAAGAAAAAGTATTTTTCTATGTGAATTGTAGATAAACTTCGTTTATTAGTTTTGATATGATGAAGCATGATATCTTCCCACGGTCGTTTCCCACCGGCGACAGGTTCCCTTAGGAACTTTCGACTTCCCAGAAGTAGGGTTCGAGCTTGTTCGCTCTCTTTATTCATACATAAATACAAAACAAAGTTAAATTGTGCGCGCGCGCGCGCTAAAAAAATCCAGCAAACTTCTATAAGGATGAGAAAACTCGTTTTGGTTTTGGCAAGGAACAGGCAGGCCTCTTTTCAATTGATTTCAATATTTTGTTACGATCTTTTGAATGAATTGAATGCAGGATGGGTGGGAAATGTTTTATAAAAAATTAAAAAAAAAAATGTAAGCAAATAGCAACAATATGCGTCATTTCACTCAACTCAATTTGATACCTAACATCCGGTTTATTTTTATGTGCTTAGCTAAATATGATAAAAGCGCAATTAAAATGAATTTTATCGATTTAAAGGGTCGTGGTAGTTTTGCACTACGACTTTTATGAATGAACAACTTCACACACACACACACAAACACACATACACACAACACACACACACGCACACACATGTGTGTCTAGTCGGTGCTAGGGGTCGTTCAACTTTTCCTATGTATGTACATATTGCAACTAAATATAATGCACTTGTAATGTACTATTGTAATATGTGTGCATTATCCACATTCTTTATTTACCTATAGAAGGATATAAAAACAATTCGCTTCGATTAGTTCAAAAGCAAGTTATAATTTTTATTATTATTATTATTATTATTTTTATTCCTTATGTGCGCTCAACAACTTCCGCTGTGATTAGGATTATTTATTGTCTTAGACATGAAAATAAAGTTTCAAGACGTCATGCTCCATTTTTTTTTCAACTTCGTCTTTAAAGTGCTTAGTAGATATTATAAATGGTGATTCAAGATTGGTATTTCAATTAGTGCTTTGATGTGGAAAACTACAAACCGGTCAATAACCATGTTTCAAAACAAATAGTCTACACTTCTAGAGGAATTTCTTTAGGGAAGCTTCACTAACAAACTTTTTATATTTACTATTACAATTCTATTGATTATTACCAATTTTCATTTTCATTTACACCCAACTCTCTTTTTACACGGTAGATACGTTCCAACGGAAACCATGTAAAAAAGACTTGCAATTTATGGTAAAATTGAAGATACGTTTTTATTTTTTTTACACGGTTTTTAGAAGAATTTTGTAGACGGTTTTTGTTGGAACATATCCACCGCGTAAAAAGAGAGTTGGGTATATCATGTACGTTAATAATATTTATCATAATACATACAATAATGCAATTTATTATAAAAATTTATAAAAAGTATGATTCATACAAGTTGCAAGTGGAAAATTGAAAGTTTTGAAGTTTTTAAAAGAATTTTTTAGACGGTTTTTGTTGGAACATATCCACCGCGTAAAAAGAGAGTTGGGTATATCATGTACGTTAATAATATTTCTTATTATACATGCAATATTGCAATTTCTTATAAAAATCAATAAAAAGTAAGATTCATACAAGTTGCAAGTGGAAAATTGAAAGTTTTGAAGTTTTTAGAAGAATTTTTTAGACGGTTTTTGTTGGAACGTATCCACCGCGTAAAATGAGTATTGGGTGTATCATGTACGTTAATAATATTTGTCATTATACATGCAATAATGGAATTTATTATAAAAATCAATAAAATGTATAATTCATACAAGTTGCAAGTGGAAAATTGAAAGTTTTGAAGTTTTTAGAAGCATTTTTTAGACGGTTTTTGTTGGAACGTATCCACCGCGTAAAAAGAGAGTTGGGTATATCATGTACGTTAATAATATTTATCATAATACATACAATAATGCAATTTATTATAAAAATCAATAAAAAGTATGATTCATACAAGTTGCAAGTGGAAAATTGAAAGTTTTGAAGTTTTTAGAAGAATTTTTTAGACGGTTTTTGTTGGAACGTATCCACCGTGTAAAAAGAGAGTTGGGTGTATCATGTACGTTAATAATATTTCTTATTATACATGCAATAATACAATTTATTATAAAAATCAATAAAAAGTATGATTCATACAAATTGCAAGTGGAAAATTGAAAGTTTTGAAATGATAGGAAGTTGAGTTTATTTTTAGTCGAGATGATTAAATTGAAGATGATATATAAAGTTTAATTTAGTAGATGTATTCAATTAGAAAAGGAATAAAAATACGGAAATAGCAACATTTGTATACGAGTTAGAAACATATTTATTCATAGGAAGTGACGTTGAAAAAACGGATGTCACGAGAGAAGCGGACAATAAAATAGCACAAATTGGATAATAATGTCTTCAAGATACATCCTTCATTATTATCACTCTTGCATAACGCGCCACACACACAAGATAAAAAAAAACATATATTGTACAACACAGAGTTGATGTATTATAGGAGCACGCCATCCATACCTATTCAATAAATCATGCCCTGTTCAAAAATTAGAAATAGAAAAAATAACAAAACAAGAATTTCTCTAAAATAACAACTGAATTTGATTGATTTGCGTTCCTGAAATAGAGATAAAATTCGAGCACATGTATTTGTCCAGAATTATTAATTGTGCGTGCGTGTGCCTGCAGCAGCAGCAGCAACAGGTGATAGGAATTAAGCGAGATTCTCCTTCAATCAGGGAATGCAAGGTGCAATAACGACACGAGCTTTAAAACGTAACAGATGCACACCAAGAACAACCAACAACGCAATAAGAAGCAGATGCGCGCTTTTTGTCGACGAAAATCACAAGCTACTAAAACTTGTTGTTTTAGGAAAAGACACATTTTTTTTTTAGCATTTAATAACAATTATCATTTTGCATAATAGAGAGACGATCGTCGCATATATACGAGGTCATTTCATGTTATTCGCCTTTGGACAGCGTCGTGGCGCTTATAATAGAAGCGGCGCGCCGTTGCGTCATTTAAACACGTAATAGCTGTTATATTACTTCCTAACTACCTCGAAAGAATGCAAAACAACTGTAATTCCATGTCACCAAAAAACACTACAGAAAAATCATTAAAATAAACATTTAACCAATTAAATTAGCAATTAGGTTATGACGAATTATAGTTTTCGAATGATTGTTTTACAAAATACAAACAACAAACTTTTATTGGAGGCGAAATATGAAATATGTCGATGTGAAAATATGCATTTGTTTATTATGTATGTATGTACATACATATGCGAGTTAACAACAATAGTCTAATTTAATGTTTAGAGGCTCGCAAATGCGTGACCTAGTTCGTTAAAGGGAGATGTTTAGAGGATTTTGTTTCATGTTAAAAGGAGATAAATAGTCCGGATGGAATACAGACAGCTGTTATGATGCACGATAAACACTAAACTGCTTGTATTATTCGTTCTTGTCTTGATATTAAACCCATTCCATCTATTAAATCTAATCATAACTCTTACATCTCACATATAAATGTTTCTCCACCCCCCAATGGCGCTTAAATTACACGTACCGCATAAAAAAAACGAGATAAAATCACTCTACCAACACCACACATCCAAACTTAATTATCGCCGACAATTTTTTTATTTTGCAGTCTGTGCTCTTTTATTAAGTAATAACTCAGTTATTATGTTTATTATTGTGCATATGAGCAAGTAAAGAATTTCATTTTTTATGTCATAATGTGGTTTATGCTGTGATTAATGATCGGCTTGTTAGGGACTGTCGGAAATAACACAAACACACCGGCAATTTGAAATCTTTTTTATGCAGGTATTTTGATAAAATATGTTGAAAATGTGGGATGGATCAGAAATATCAAATTTTCATGTCTAATATTATCTCCTAGCTAGCAAACAGGTGATCATTTAAAATAATTCATTGACATGCATTTATTGAAAAGAAGTTAGTGGAAGGTTGACACATTGAAAAATTAATTTATTGTTAGCGAAAGTAAGCAAATTAGTAAAAGTTTAATCTGAAGAACGGAATTTAATAAAAAAGTTTTTCTTTTGCGTTTTAATTTGAATTTCAAAGAATATTTTCTAAAAATATCATCAAATCAATATTTTTAATGGAAATGCAAACCAAAAATAATTTACTTTAATAGTAAATTTAATTATTTTTAGATGAATTCTTCGATTTTCTAAATTCCTTTGGCTTTTTCATGTCATCAATAAAATATGCGGAAAATATCATATAAAATTAGACTTAAAAAATCAATTTCATCTTATTTGTTTCTAAAACATAATAAATACACCCAACTCTCTTTTTATGCAGTCTTTTTTTACACGGTTTTGCAACAACACGGTGTACAATCTCTTATTTTTGTTTTTGATCATTTCTTACAACTAATAAAAGTAATATAAACATCCGGTTTACAACGTTGTTGACTAGAGTTTTATGAAATCGAATTATTAATATTTAATGCAATCTGTCGTAAAATAAATTTTTATAAATGAAATTAAGTAACACATACTTAAATAATTGTCAATTAATTTATTATCGTGAAAAAGCAATTAAAATATCTTGTTTATATAGGAAGAATCATCTGTAAAGCGTTACCTATATATCCAACTCTCTTTTTACACGGTTGCAATGACACACACACAATTTAAAAAAACCGTGTAATATGAATAAAAAACGATACGTGTTCTTCTAAAAACCGTGAAAATATAAAAATCGTTTATAGAAATATTCTAAACCGTATGTTTACAATAATGTTACTTTTATTAGTTGTAGGAAGTGATCAAAAACAAAAATAAATAAATCCACTCAAATTGTACACTGGAATTTTACAAAAACTGACGAATATTTATAATATTTAATGCAAAGCTTGTAAATTGTTGCTTGCATTTCATGAACTGAATTGAATACCAAATATTTAATGAAAAAATATATTTTTAATTATAAAATTATTTAAAGAACAAATAATTCGTGCAAAAAAGGGGATTGTGTTCTTATTTGTGGGCCGTGTTATTTCAAAATCGTGTAAATTGAGAGTTGGGTGTATCAATCAATGCAATGGATTATATCAATTGCATTATTGTCTGGCACAAAAAAATCATCAATTTTATCAAGCTGCAATGTCAATACATATGTGTACTTATTGCAAATCAAAAAGTTTATTTATAAATTTATATAAATATTTGAGTTTCTAAACACTTCTCAGCAATTATAAATTAATTTAAAGCTATATTTCATATCCGCATGTCTCGTTAATAATCAAATTAAAAATAATATCAAATATCCAATCTTAATTAAGTTAAATTATTTCATAAATCATAATTAATAAAAAAAATTGAAAAATATAATTTTCATTTTGTCAAGCATTCAAATACATATCATATACTATAGCTAGAAGTTTATTACATTTTCGAGCACATAAATTATATTTATAAAAAAACATATTTTCTATGAATATAATTAAAACTATCGAAAGACATAAAACAAGAAATAAATATTAATATATCATACCGATATCAATCGCATGCGTATGATATTAATAATTAACATTCAAAGCAATAATTAAATTATCAAATAAAACCATCACCTGCTTTGAGGTATCAATTTACTTTCGCATTAATTACATCTAATAAGCGCCACGACTTTCCGAAATAGTAAAGATTTTATTAGAAATAAAAAATAACAACAACAACGCAGGGTAAATGAAAACAATTTTTGTACCGTTGTTTGGCAAATGCTGTTCTGTTCAACAACAGCTGCTGTTGCTGCTAGAGAGGATGTCACCTGCTATTACAACAGTAACTCATTGTCGTTGTTGAGCATTTTTGTAAGTTGCTCCCCAGCTTTTAGTTAGGACCAGTTAATCACGCCAAACGCAACGACGAGTTCGCGTAATAATAAGTGCATAATAATAAAAACAATTGACACGTGAATTCGAGTGCGTCTTATCACATTTGAAAGTGAAATTTTTCCTCGTTTACATACAATTCACATAATCAACACGATTTTGTCACGTTCGTTTTAGTGTGTGGAGTGTCTAGTTCTAATCAATAATTTGACCTAGTTCATTTGGCGCCAAAATTAAGTTTCATTATTAAAAAAAAAATTAGTGATATCTGTGATATGAAATATAAGAGACATATGCGAAGCTATAAACGAAGCAAACTATACTGTTTACTTCGAATCAGTCAGTCATAATAGTATTTATCAATTACTCATTTACGACTTATATATATATTTTAAAATATAATACGTTTATATACATATACATAATATATATATTGATAACAATTTGCTTTATTGTATGTTAAGTTGATGTAGAAAATGAATTGACATTTCTATTATGCTCTGTGTGCGAGTAGTAGTGAAGTTTTTTTTTTGTGTGTAAAAATATTGCAATTAATTGATTTAAAAGGCAATTGCGTCATCGATGACGATCATGCCATTGAAATATTTACGATTTACATCATCGTTACGCTCGATTTTTAAAAGAAAACTGTCGTGTAGTGTTTTCATTTTTCTCTCTTATCGTGCCTGCCTGTCACTTTGGCTAGAAGACTATTTTTCAAGCACATATTATAAATATTATAATATTCTAAGCTAAGCTAAATAACGCATTATTTATAATGTTTTATTTAAATTGCTTTCCTTGTCGATGGCTAATTAATATTGATTGATGTTTTTTGTCATCTAAGTGCGTCAAATTTGAATTATTTGTGTAAAAAATTAGCGAGTTCTTTTGAGATTATGAAACTAATGTGTGTTGTGTTGTTTCAGGATTTTCATTATTTCCTCTCCTCCCCAACATTTAATAAGCAGTTAAAGTAAGTTTTTTTTGTTTTAATATAAATAATATAAAGAAATTTATTAAAAAAAAAAAGTATATTGTTATATTGTCAGAAAGAATTATGGTAGTCAATTAGAGAAAGAAAAAAGTGACATAATTACAAGTGTGACTTTATTGTTTAATTATTTAAAAAAAATTATTTGAAAACGTGTAATTAGTCTTGTGATATAAATTTTCTGGAATTTATTTATTAATTCATGAAAACTATGTGCAAGTGACGTAGCTGTTTCTTGTACAGTTACAATTCTCTCTCTCTCTCTCTCTCTCTCTGCTTTTTTTATTAAAGTTACGGCTTGGTTACTTTATAAGGAAGCCCCAAAAGTCGTATCGCATTTTTATACCGCGCATTATTCGATTTGCGCGCTACTATGAATGGTATTGTATGTACAAAACACGCACATTGAAAAGAAAGGAAAAGAATCCTCAGCATTCCAGGCCATAGTCTCTATGTGCTTTTAATACGTCAATGGTACCAGAGAGATATTTGGCGATGCGCTTGCGCTTAGACCGTGCGACTTTTTCAGAGGCGCCTGTCCCACGGTCAGCTGCTGCTGCTGCTTGTTGCTGCTTTGCAGATCTTCTTGCGATTTCTTGATTCTAATGCCAATTTCTTAATTTGATTTTTTTTTCATTCTCCTATCGTATCTATTCATTAGAAAATTACGCGCACGATGAGGAAATCGTATTGTATGTAGATATTGACTGTTGTGTTTGCAATGATGTGCAAAAATTCTTTCATTTCATTTCATCTGTTCATGTTGCGATTCTTATCTCTTCTTTGGCACATGTTTGACAATTTGTCAGATAAGTGAAGGCTCGTGCGATCATAATGTATATAGAATTCTTTCCGATTATAAATTCTAATTGTGAAATTTATTGATAAAAAGTTATTTCGATTTTGGAATGCATAAAAATATTCTATGAATTTAGAAATTCTTAAGTTAAAAAAATTACCTTACAGCTCTGTGTATATCTATTTTATGTGTGTGTGTGTAAATATTTTTCTATAAATACATACATATAGATGTTAGGCCAAAATTAGTTCCAAAATCTTTTTTTTTCTAAATCAATTTGATCTACTAATAACTTTATTTTTAGTACCAACATGAAATGAGTGCGAAGAACATTTTTATGGCCACATTTTTTTTATGGCATTTTAATTCAATTTGTGTAGGATTTGTTATATGAAGATTAGTTAAACTCGCCTAAAAAACATCAACAACAAATTATCTACATCTTTTGTTTCTTTTCATTTTTTTTTTCTTACAATTAGTTATGGCACCACTCATAAATTTTAGTGTTATTAGCTGGAATTATAATATAAGCGCGTTCTTTGGTTTAATGAAATATATTAATTATATCATTGATTGAAACATTATAATAATTAGTTGAATAGTAATTTAGGTCTCGCATCTATTATCCTAAAATCTATTCATAATATAATAATCAAATAAAAATGATTTACTAGTTATTAATGAATGCTACTCATTATGTGCGATGTAATTAATCCAAGTATCATTTGACTATGAAACACTTTATAAATCATTAATTTCTAATGCTAATTAGAAAGATTTTCTAGGTGATGGAAATAGAATGTAAGGGGAACCCCCGATTATGTTTCTAAAAAGATAAATTTGTAAAAAGGGTGAATTGATATATCAAACATGTTCAGCTCTCGTTGTTTTGTTGCTCGTTTAGATAAAACTCCTATTTGAGTGTACGCTAAAAATAAGTTGTTGTTTTGAAAAGTGTTTGAGAGGTAATTTAAAATGGATTTGTATTGGTGCGCCTGTGTACGTACACTTAACAAATATGTGAATGTAATTTTTATAAATAACTTAAACAATTAGTAAATACGTTGAATAGGTCAGAGCTTTTATGTTCATTACATTGTTGCTGTAGAGTGCAACAACATACTTTACACCTTTTAGTAATTATGTAAACTAATAGCATATGTACGTATATGTTGTATATATGTATATGTGTGTGTGTGTGTGAGTATGTATCTAATGAATTTAGTATTGCAGTTATGTACTTAAATAATCTATAGGATTTTTAAAAGTCACGTTTCAGCATCAATGTACCAGACTATAAAATGCAAATCTTAGGCGCATTCCTTCACAGTTCTTTTCATTTTAAATAAAATTTCTTAGAAATTTTCATTTACATATACATATACAGGGTGTGATCAAATTGACAC
>JAODFZ020036981.1:0-25478 GCA_027574845.2 Deinopsis erosa
TATTGAACTGTTAATTCAATTAAATGATGCATTGGTTGCAATTTGCAAATTAAAAACTAGAATAAATTTATATGATTATTTCGTGCAGTACTTGAAAACTTACGAGTTGTATAATACAATATACATATATCGAAAATAGTGGCATCATCAAAATATTCCGATTTCTATTTTATTGCTGATATATGCATTTTAAATGTCTTGACATGTTAAATCATTTTATCAATCAAATTTTTATTACCAAAATTAATTGAAATGCAACAAGGGAATTAAATTCCTCTCTATCTCTGATTTTATTTTTACAAATAATAAAGCAATTTATACATAAATTTAAATATTCATTATTTTTGTTTAAAAAAAGCATATCTTTGAGACTTTGAAAGCATTGTACTTTTTATTTTCTCTCGACCTATACGATGATGTATATCGATCAATAAAAATGAACCGTAGCACATTGATATTGTAATAGTGTTGAATATATATATCTTCCATTTCTATTTTTAGGTTTAACAACGGTTTTCTTTTCGGTTTTTGTTTCAATTTTTTGAGTGGAGAAAGAGTGTAATGAAAAACAAAAAAATATATTGGGTTGAATTTGCGCAGAACCGGACTCACCAAACACGTTTGCAAAAAAAATCGCTTAAAAAAGTTTTATAGACTTGCGATATTAAAATTAAAAGTCCGGCCCTTATATAAAATATATTTTATAATGCGTGTCCTTCAATCCAACAACATAACTTATGCAATTCTTAAAACATGGGAGTTGATTACTCACCTAAGTCATTTTATATAACCGTGCTTGTTAAATGAAGAAAAATGTTTTAAAGAAATTGAATATGTTTCATGTATAATATTTTGTATTTTAATTGTTATTTGTTTTCGTTTTCTTCTTTTTGGTACACGTAAATTGAAGAAAAAAGTTGAAAGTATATATAGGAAATCTTATAAGACTTGTTTTGTTTCGTTTGTATGTAAGGTAGAGTTCGGTGAGAGGGGAATGGAGAGGTAGAGCAAAGGTAAGTTGTTGGTTCGGTGAGGGAAAGTAATTGTGAGATCGCGACTGAATATGGTCATGGTTGTAGAAGTTAGTAACAGTAGAATATTCTAATTCCACCTGTTCATTTCATTTAGTTATGTGATCGACACAATGCCCAGAAAGTTATTAAAGTTTCTTATTTTGTTCGACAATACATCTCTGTTGTATTTTCCTGGCCAGTTCTTATCTGGTCGTGTACTCATCGAACTGCAAGATGACACACCCGCACTCGGTAAGAATATTAGATGAGCATCGTCATTTTCCTTTTCTCTAATACACTGAACTAACCAAACAAAAGCAACACTTTGACTGTCCGTTTCTCCATTTCACTATTTACATTTAAAATTGCATCATCTTTCCAATGTTAACACAAAAACTAACATAGAATGGTGTGAATGGTAAGTGAAATTTCATTTATTTCATACAACCTCAATTTTACCATTAAATAATTTATTTGCTAAACTTTAGATTCTTCTTTTACTTCATTACTGCAATGAATTATTTATTTGATTAAACTTTCAAAACTTTATTTGGATTATGCAATAAATATGTTAATAATAATAATCGAAATTTCAATGAAATATTTTAATTCAATGAGAAAAAAATCGATTATGCATAATGGGATTAAGAGATTTAATACATTATTGACATAGAAGAGATCAATCAACGAGAACAATATTTATGTAGCAGTAATCAACTAAAATAACTCTCATGTGTCGCTGATATGAATGAACTAATTGTAAGTAAAAATGTTTAATCAGAAATAAGATATTTTTCAATGAATGCGATTAATTCCATTTAAATTCTCTTATTTTTTTATTATGAACACGCTAATTTGATGTTAATTATTAAAAATGTGCGCCAATTACATTACCTTGAAATTCATTGAAAAATCAATTTTAAACAAATTTGTTGTTATTTCTGTTTTATATGAATATTCAAATGCATTAAATGTTTGTAAGGTTTTTCAACATATTTACTAATTCAGTAAGAAATCTTTTTGATCAGTGAATCTATAAACTAAAGGGTTAGTGAAACAAAGCATTGGATGAGTTGCATTTGTCATAAACATACTGCGTCTCTGTATGTGTTATTTTATCCAAAACAAATCAGTAATGCATTTATAGATATATACAAATACTCATATATGTATGTGTATTGTAACTATTTGGTAGTCAATGGAAAAGCCTATGTTAAAATTATTATCGTTGTCACTCTAATATAAACAAAATTTGTTTATATGATTATAAATTTTATTATTATACTTGTCAGTTAACTTTTTAATATAAAATATTCCAAATACAATCATTTGTTTGTATTATAAATGAAGTTATTATTCAATTTTGAATGAATATAAAAAATATATTTGAATTTTATAGTTGACGATTAAATTGGTCACAAAAATAGAAAAATTGGTGCTTTCCACTAATTTGACTAAAATGAATTGATGAATAATTATAGCTGGATCATCATTTTATTAAAATAAATAAAAATGAATTGTGACTTTTCACAATGAAATAATAGAAAAGAAATTTGTAACTTTACTTACAACTAAATTAGATATTATTGTAGTAACTTGGTTTACAACAAGTCAACATTTGTCAAATAAGAATTTTTTAATATTTAGTTTAAATAAAATGGTCAGATATAATATTGACCAAAGTTATTTTCAAATGTACATATCAAGTAGGATAGTAGAATTTAATATTCAAAATGTGGATGAACGGGTTATATTACTGAATGTAAAATAAGTCAAAATTTATTTTCACGATGTAATATTATGAAAGTGGACTAAAGAGTAACTTCTCCACAAATTGCATATATGTACATATACATACATGTGCATGCATTTTATTTGTGCAAGTTTAAATCAATTTTTATTATGTGCTCATGTTTTTCATTATATTTTGTTTAAAAATTTCATGGTCGATTAGGCTAACGAAATGCATTTACATTGTTCATGACGTCCTCGAAAATGACATTCTAATGAAGTCTGTGTAATCTCCACAATGTTAATGTGTCGATATTATTTATTCAAAAATCATTATGGTATTAGACATTGAATCATAATTATTGAACAATTATTTTTATACAATTTTTCTATTATATTATTATAAATTATATTGATTGCATTCGATATGGGCTAATACAGAACACTCGTAATAAAATTAATCAACAAATTTTGAATTATAATTATGGAGATAGTTCTATTGCGACTAGATCAATATTTTATCAAACAAATATTTTGAATAATCTTTTATTGAATTGCAATTGAATTATTAAATAACTCAGTTCGTAATGCAGCATTTCTAATGTGGATTGTCTATTAATTAGTTGCGTTACTCTAAGGTAGGCTGTGTTCTTTGATGTTGAAATTACGATAGGCTGCTAATAAAGTTAAATAAATCAACAATTTAATTAAGATTAATAAATTCGATACTTTAATGAAAATATATTTAGCACTTATTTATTCATTAATATTACATTGTATGATAAAAGAAAGCTGTTGATTGTAAAAATATCTCAACAATTCTATAAACAATTAAATTAATTGTTATAAATATATTTATTCATTTAAATTGTTCACATGAAAATGGTGATTGATTAATAAAAACAATTTTTATTATTTAAAATGAATACTTAACATCATATTATATTATTTGATGATACTTTTGACAGTTCATTTATTTGTATTTTAGAAAAAGTTGAAGCATGAATTTTTTTTAAATGATAAATGAATAAAGTGATGTTAAAGCATTTGTTTAACTGAAAATATCGCTGTTGGTATTGCGAATGTGTAAACATTAAAAAAACGCACACAATAGTGCTTTAAAAAGACAATAATAAATAAATAAAACCAAAGAATTATGCATACAATAAATTAAATTGAAACGAATCCTTAAATATTGTGCAAATTTGTTGTTCGTTGTGTAACTGGTTTTGAATCGCTAGTCGTTAGCAAATAAAGATTAAGCAAAATTTTTACATGCAATGCAGGTCAAGTTTTGTTAGATTCGACGTAATCTAGCCTACGCTATAAACGAACGACCTTATCATACTTTATACCTCCCAAGATTGTAATAGTCGTTGTCTTTAGTTTATAACAAAATCATAAATAAAAATTGCTTTTTTTAATATCTATGAATATTTGATTAAACAAATTTTATGTTTAATTATAACTTTATTTATGACACAACAATAAAAGTATGATTAAAATCTCAAATTATAATAGCAATTATCATTGTAAGAAATGTTTATATAAATTGTGTGAATTAAAACGTAAAACTTTCACTATTCATTTAAAATATTAAATATTATTCGGTAAATGTTTTTATTTCTCGTTACGCGGACTATTTCTGTTAAATATATGCAGATTGCTTTTCTTTTTTTTTTCAAATTGCAAATATGAGATATATTTTACATGGATTTCTAAATAAGTTTAATAAGTTCAAATAACCTTAGGCATTTGCAATGAAAATCTATATACATATATATATATTTGTATTGCTTTAAAATATTTGAATGTCATATTAAATATACATTTATGTATGTGTGCGAATATATTTTGTAAAAATCAATAAACATACTTTCAAAAAATTATTTTGCATAGAATGACACCTAAATATTAGAGTGAATTATATATAGATCTATAACATGTTGACATTTAACAAAATCTATTGACATATAACAAAGATTTGTGAATGAATGAAGCAAAAACAACATGCGGGAGTAAAACCAGCGAACAATTTAAAAAAAATTTATTTTATCTGTAAGTGTGGCTTGTAACGTTTCAAAATAAAAACAAAGACATAGATAAACGGACGAATAAATTACTCAGGGCAAAATTGATTATATGTATATATATAGGAATACTGCTTTTTATAAATAAAGTCAAAATAAAAGAATAATTAAGAAATACGGGTAAAAGGAAAGGGAAATATTTAAGGCAGTTATAAATGAATGTTACAGCATTGATTTAATTAGGAAGAAATAACAACATCTGGCATTTTAAAAATGCAACTCGATGTTGCTATAAATGTATATACACATATATAGTTTTTTTTTATTAAAATGTGTTCCGTTTTACATAGACAATGGGAAAATTATGTTACGTCAATAAATGTCGCAACTCGTGACTCAAAAATTGGTTCCATTTATTACATTGACATGGTTCTATTTTTTGACGTGAGGAAACGGGAAGAAAACCGTTTTTCAATAAACGCTGGAGCACGCATATATAGTGAAGTTTAAGGATGGAATTTAATATTTTAATTGATGTGTTTAGAGAGAGGCTTAAAGAATGTTTTTACGTCGTAAAGAAGGCAAACAAGCGAATCCTTAAGGAGATCAAAATAAATCCGACGTTTTCAAAAAGTCAGAGTCACATGGGTAAAAATATTTACAGCGAAAAATAGAGATACTAAATATTTCCATTATTTTAATTAAATAATAATTTAATTATAAAAAAAAATTCACTTAAAATGTGAAGTGTGTAAATTGAATGAACAATTTAGAATATCATATTATTGGATTTCAATTGAAATGAACAATATTTTTAAATATAATTTTATTCTCCCATCAAGGAGTACATTTATTTGAGTTTATTTAATTGTACGGAAATAGGAAAGAAATTATATTAATAATAAAATATGTAATAACATTCTTGTTTGCGCTCTTCTTCGTCTAGAATATTTTCTAATAAAATGTTTACGTAAAATTTTCCAATAAAGCAAAATTATTCAAGATATTTACTAATTAGACTCTGTAGCTCCACATCTACTATTTTAAAATATTTCCCTTTTTGCATTTTTATCATACAAACTCAATACAAAAAAATTCTTATTAATAACAATAGACTACTATAGATCCAATATCTTTCATTTTTCCACCATCGAATGCTTTTACTCATATAAATATAAAGAAATTTTATTAAATTAATATGAGCATATTTTCGAGGAAAGTTTGAATCCGGATAGAGGCAGAGGAAGTTGAAGATAATGATTTGTTAAAGGATATGGAACCGATTGTGTATTGTATTTTATATATAAATATATATAGATATACAATTTTGGATCGAAGTTAATTCTTTCACATACTCCCGTCTTATTGGTATTCTGCACATATAATATATAAAGGAAGACAAAAGATTTATTTTAAAAATCTCGTGAGGAGATTTATTATTTTATCACTTTTTATTTAAAACAAAATTCATTTTTATTACATTTCTAGTGTTTTGAATAGAATACTTATATTATTTATAATAAATTTTTGCATAAACCACTTTAAATTCGATATTATTGTTAAATAATATAGGAAATAAGAAGGTGTTTTATAGCGACATAACGTCTGAAATAGGTTTTATCAAATTCTAATGATTGATCTCTTCAATCTTTTAGAAAAAAAAAACTGCGAATTGTCAAGTCAGCTATAAAATGTGAAAAATTGTGATACTGATTATATGAACAAAATGGTTATAGTGCAAAAAAAGAAACTTGAAGAAATAGACGGAAAACATTTCATTTTATGAGTATCAAAGAATTTTAATTAATTTTAATTTATATATGTATACAGTTGAATCTAGGTTTTGGACATATAACTGGGATGATGCAAATTATCTCTGAAAACTAGACGCTCATCAGCTTATCGTATGGAATATAAATGTGCTTTACAGTGATCAAAAACAATTTTCTCACGTTCAAAGTATGCAAACTACCACATATTTGTTAAAAGATTTTATGTCGAAATACGTTTTAATGGAATATAAAAAACAGGAGCAAATGAAATGAACAGAAATAAAAGAATATTTTTAAATTGTATTACTTCTATAACATTTTTTTTTTTACTTTCAACAATTACATCACTTATCATGGTGTTGCTCTGCTTTTTTTCGCTCATTGAAAAAAGTGCTTGACCTGAACAAAAAACGCATTCCAACAAAACATAACATTTAGAACTAAACGTGTTTCACTAAAAAATCTAATATTACAACGAACGTGCATGCACAAAAGTCTAAAGCTTTATCTTAAACCTAAGAATAAAACAACTTTGTTGGTAGATTGTTACCTATGTTAATTGACAGTACCAATTAAACTTATCTAGAAATAAAATGCATCATTTATTTACGCAGGCATGGCATGTATTGAATACCGTTCATTTTGTTGCATTTTTACACCTCGAATCATAAATTTGCACAAATCATCTATGATAATTATAAATCAACGAGGAGTTTTAAACATTGACATATTTGCAGCAGATTTTTTAATAAAAACAAATGAAATGTTATATTAATTAAAGGCCTTTTTCTATTAGTAAATAATTATTTTTCAATTAATTAACTGTTTTATAAAACATTGTTAATAAATGATGGTGTTAAAATGGAATACGCGTTAAGTAAAAATAAAAACTCGATATAAACAAGTTTATTTTGAATTGTAAAATTGCACACATCAAATATTCAGCGCACAAACTCCGATAAAAATATTATAGCAATAAATTCAAATTAAAATGCCCTATTCCTAAAAATATCATACAATTATGCTTGGAACATTTTCACTTGGAGCCTACAATAATTTACATATGTGAGATTCTCCTCACATATATTTCACACAAAAGGTATCTCTTTAATCTGCAGCTCCATTCTACTGCCTTCCCCATGTCTTACTTAAAAAAATATTTGCATTCTATTGCACAGTATTCCTCAACAATTAACTTTTATTGCATACGTTTCATTTATACGCTTCAGTTATTGAAAAAATAAATAAATTATAATTGACGTCAACTTATCCCCTAATAAAAGCCGTAACTATTACATTTTTGCACTTTTTAACCCCAATTGCTAATATTTTGAATATATATTTTTATACTTACGTTTTTATTTCCATTATCTTTTTTTTATTCGCATTTTGCATTAAGCACACTTAAATTATTTAATATACTAATTATATCTAAATTACAATTTGTTAACTCACTATTCACGTGCTATTCAGACAACCAAAACTCTCAGCTGTTTGTTTCGAAAATGGTCAGAAGTTAGCTGCTATGTATTGCCTGCCAAACTGCAACTAAATAAATACAAAAGTTTGTTACTTTTCTTCTAGGTGTTTAAAGTTTACTAAAAAATTATAGAATTATACAACGTAGTTTGCGTTAAAAATAAATTGAGGTGCTTGCATATTTATTAATAAGAGCATATGGTTAAGTTATCCTAGTATACTCTAAGTGTAATTTGAGAATTGTAAGCTTAAACCACTAGGATACCGCAAAGGACAATTTAATGTCAATTCTAATCGGTTATATGGAAAACGCGTTGGTTACCCATCCAACAACTAACCAAAATCTCGTTTTACTCTTAGATATAATTTTCTTATTTGTACACCTTCTGATGATGGAAATCCATCAACTAATAAAAAGCACAATAAAAAAGTGTGTAATGGAGCTTTAATCTGCGTATATATTCATTCAACATGAATTCGTATGTATAATATAATATATCATAAAATAAAGAAAAATAAAGTAATTTGATCCAACAATAAGAATGAAAGGGAGAAATTTTTAGGTTGTAAAAAATCCCTTGGTTATATTGATTAAAAGTTATAATAAAAGAGTTGAATTTGGGGTTGAAGTAACTTTGTTATTATATTGAACTTATATTCACTTTTTTTTCTCATATAAGTGTATGATAAGTAATTAAAATTGTTTTTTTATGAAAAGAGATCTATTATTTAATCATTTTGAAATTTATAAATTGCAATATTATAGTTTTTTAGTATTATTGATTTATCGTTTGGGATGGTGAAGGATGTTTTGCGAAGATGTGTTTGATCTCATAATATTACAAAAATGGTTTTATTGGAAAATAATATAAGAAAATGGGCGTAAGATGTAAAGTAAACTTGATTTCACCGTAACCGAGCGATGAAAATCGATTAGGAATTTATAAAGTTATTTGTTATTTTGCAAGCGCCAAAATTGAAAGTCAAAAAGGTTAATTCAATATTTGAAATGCACATTAAGTTCATGTTTTTAGCAATTAACAATTTTAATTGATATTAAAAATTATCTGTATGTTTGTGTGTGAGTGTGTTGCGTCATTTTTATGTTCAGTTGGAATTTCTCTAGTGGATGTGGAAAATTAACATTGGGAAAGATCTTTTTGGGACACTAATGAGTAAAAACATTAGGTCGGTGAAATTTAATTTGATTTTAGATATTTACAAGGGCGGTTTGAGCTTTTCACTGAACATATCGTTTAATAAGCATTAGAAAATAACATGAAAATAAATTTTTATAAAATGCTCCTATTTTGTTTTCAATATGAAGGAACTAATTTTTCTTTTTATCTTCATTAGGTCTACATTTTCATGTTGTTGGAGAAGGAGTTGTTAGAGTGCGCACACCAAGACAAGAGAGGGTGTACGACCGGGAAAACTATATAGATTTCAGGATGCGACTACTTGGAGAGCCCGGTAAGAACTGATGGTCACGAAAGAATAAACTATATAAGTAAAACCATTTAAAACAACATTTTTTATCCTTCAATTACCTATAAAATCTTTATTAAACTCTTACTTTTATAAGGTTCATAATTGATAAATAATGAAACTCTTTTATGTGCCAATTAGGATGGTAAATTTGAGTATATAGTGCAATGTTCCTCGTGTTCAATAGCTGTGTAATTAACCCTTAAATGAAATACATTAATGCAAAAATTCATTTAATACGTTAATTTAATAATTGCGTTTGAACGAAATTCGTATGAAATTTTACTCATTTTTAACATTCCTAACAATAAGTCAGATGAATTGTAAGACGTGACAGTCAAAAGTTTCTTAGTACGATTAGAGATATTTGCGCGCCAAGCCGACCGTACTTTTAATTATATAAAACACTAGTGAAACGGATATTTTAATTTATTTTTAATGTTCTCTTTCTTTTCCATCCTCTTCTTTATATTAACGCAATATTAACTTTGTTTGTTATGGCTTATATTCTTAATGTACTCTGTACACGACTATACGATTTGCTTTATTATTTCATTGCTAAACTCGTTGTTGGTTTTGTCAATTGACTTTAAGCAATTACACATATTAAAACATTTACTGTGAATTTTTATTTTAGCGTTTGTTGAAACGCAAATGATTAACCTAGAATAATAAGTCTTTTGGGATGACTCACTAGAATTAAAACTAAATTTCTTTTATAATACTTTCTTTTGATAAATATGTACTTAATTTTCGATTTAATATTAAAATTACTTCTGTTTTAATAATTATGTAATAATAATATACATAGATCATTTAATACATATTTGAATTTCTATATAAAACGAGTTTTATGTTGTATTACTGAGAAAAATGTGTCTAACATAAAAACAATTAAGAAAAAAATTATTTTACAAATGAATAGCTAATAAACAAAAGAATATACATGCAATAAAATTAATTTACCTCTTTGAAAACACTGCACACAACTAACCACTCTACGTTTGTACTACGAACTGATAAAGAATTTTTAGCAAAAAGATGTAAACAACTTCAATGACAAATACAATTTTGATAGCAGACAAAAGCTATGTATACACAAAATTGATTTTATTTTCTTCTATTCTAAATCATAAAAATGTACACTTTAAATTATTTCAAAATAATTTAATTTTATTTAAGTAATCTTTGTAGAACTTAATTAATATCTAATTTTAAAAAATAACCAATTCTAGGCGTAATATAAATTTTTTTGTAGTATGTACATACATGGAGTTAATGCAATCACTGAAATTGGAATATTATAAAAACTGTTATTGCAGTATCAGTAATAAATTTTTTCGAATAACATTTTTCTTGAAAATGTATATTTTGGCCATGGCTGTGTGGGATGGTAGATAATGCCTAGTATATGCGTGACAAAAGGGAATATATCTCAACTTTGCGATCGTGTGGTTTATAGTACTCTTTAGTAAATTTACTAAATCTCCCCAACGTTCAAATTGAAACTTTGAATATCTTGAATAAAGTAAAGTGAAATTTTCTTTTATCCTTTTTTTCTCTCTGAAATATTGCATCGCATTTATTTTCTTTTATAAATTAATTGAACTCTAACGTTTAACACTTTGGTAACTATAAAACTTTTACTACAATTTATCAATTTAAATTCGTTTTATTTTGTTATTTTTAAGGCCAAGGCCCATCTGTTCTATCTCCAGGCATTCATAGTTTCCCATTTAAATTAGGCCTACCACTTGGCTTGCCTTCAACTTTCTTAGGAAAACATGGTTGGGTACAATATTATTGCCGTACTGCACTTAAAGAACCGAATGGTCTTACACATAAAAATCAACAAGTTTTTATCGTGATGAATCCAATTGACTTAAATTTAGAGCCATCAATACTTTCAGTAAGAGTCCATTTCTATAAATATGTGCATGTTAGTTAAATTCCTATTCGATATTTATAAAACATTTAGAATATTTCCAATCAGCAAGCATTTCGGTGTGAAGTCGAACATAAGTTTGGTGTCACCTGCGTTGGTTCAGGTCCAGTTGTCTGTAAAGTAACTTTGGATAGGGGTGGATATGTTCCTGGCGAAAGCATAGGTAAGTTTTCAATGCACAAACAATAAAAAAACAATAAATAATCTGACGAAAAGTTTCACGTGGAAAAATTGAATATTCGGAAAGCATATGAGTGTAAGAAAAGTAAAAACTATAATATGAATTGATTGAGTAAATTATTTCTTTTGAATTTTTATATGTTCAACTCGGGCACTAGGAAAAACAAAGGAACCCTTAAAACTTTTTATTGAGAACGATTTAAGAATACAATATATTTGTTGTATGAAATTGTAAGAAGAACGTGAATGTGCAGAGAAATGCGAATATTCGGAAAAATATTTGTGTAAATTTCAATTGTTAAAGTGTTTGTTTTATTAGTTGCTGTTTTAAAATGATAGTAATTTAGGAATGTCGCGAAATCACTTGCGGAATTGCTGTAGCTGTCTCTAAAGAATATTTATGTTATATTTTTGTATAAATTTTTTCATCTGTTTTCATCTTTTTAGGGGTAACTGCAAGCGTACATAATCGAAGCAAAGTTACTGTAAAAAGTACGAGAGCAGCGCTTACAGAAACAATCACATATATGGCGAGAGGCAAAGTGGTGCAATCGGAACGACGAGAACTTGCATCCCTTACAAGAGGAAAAATCAGACCGGGGGAAAGAGATGAATGGACGAACGAGCAACTATATGTTCCACCATTGCCCCCCACAAATTTAAGGGGTTGTCATCTTATTAAAATCCAGTATGATGTATACGTAAGTTAGCACCCTTTAAAAATGTTAATTAAACATTTCTGAAACACAGACTTTTATTTGTGTCTGTTATAAATTCACAGATTTTTATTTCAAAAAATTATAAATCACTTCTCTCACATATTTCATTTTAATTATTACACGTAAATCATAAAACGCTATTTTTTATTTAAAAAATGCATACATCATTTTATTTAATTGCAGTTCATAATTGAGCCAAAAAGTTTTGAAAAAGAAGTCAAGTTACAGTTACCTATCATGATGGCCACATATCCTCTTCGATCTTCCGACGATAATAATTCAGCGTACAAATCTGGAACTCATTATCCATCAACTCTTCCAATCTTTCGACCTTGGTTGGATGATAAACCAGCAATTGACTGATTCACGTGCCATTTTATGAATTTCTAATTTTTTTTTGTTACAATTAAGAATTCTACTAACAAACAAACAAACATAATTATACATATTACGTACGAATATGTAAGTGCCAACACAATTAATTAAAGCGATCTTATTTTTTTAAACAATTTATTAAAAACATATTTACTGCCACAAATATTTAGTATTATTTTGTTTGACACTAATATTTTATCAGAGGTATTTAATGTATTATACTTGTTATTCTATTAAATAAGATAATGTGACATTAATATATAATAATAGATGTATTTTATTCAATTGTTTAATCATTGCCAGTATAGAGTTCTTGTCGTTAATTATCCCTAGACAATGCACGAAACAAATAATAATTGACAACGAATAACAATGACATCATATTATAAGGGTTGTTTTTGATATAATCATTCATAGAATTAGTGTACGTCATAAGAGATAAGATATTTACATCTGTCTTGAACTTTGACACTCTTTCATTCAAATTCCTACTGTCGTTTAGTCTATACACGCGGAGCTCACTCTGGTGCGCTAAATATAATATCTTAATTCCTAAATTAATAGTGAACAATGAATAAATTGCTATCTCTCATTACATTTATTGTGACTGTAACACATATTTCTCAGAATGTATATTCCGAAGGTATTTATATATAATATGTGATTTTTTTTTCATTATCATTATAGTGTTTATAAAATAGTTTATTTGTGTGGTTAAAAATGTTTGTTCCAGAAATAAATGATAATCAGAAAAAACAGCTTGAAGAAGGTGAGCGAAAAATCAGCGATTATGTAAAAACAATATTAGAACATTATAAGCAAGAGGATCCCGTTGGGCTTCCAATCGCCTCAATTCAAGACCCGATGCCAATTCCTCCATTAAACCATTCATTTGCTATGGGGAAAATGCATATGAGAGATGTACAATTAACAGGATTATCAAAATTTCGCATTGATCACGTTCTTGTTGATTTGCAAGCAATGGAATGTGAAGCTGCACTTACTATTGAAAAACTTACAGTTTATGGCAATTATACATTAAGCACTTGGCTATCAAAGTATCAAGGACCGTTTACAGTGAAACTTAAGGATGTGTATGTTAAGGGAATATCAAAATTAGAGGTACAAAAAAGTGGACAGCTTGAAGCGTTAGATATGGAAATGGATATAACATTTAAACAAATAGTTATTAATTTTGAAGGTTTGGGAAGTGGATTGGCAGGTATGTTTCAAGGCATAATCAACAGTGTTGGAAGTTTTGTTTTTCAATCCATTAAACCTTTTGTATTGAAAAATGCAAATACCAATTTGAAGAAGGATGTTAATGAACAGTTGCATAAAATGCAACAAAATTTTACAAATTCGATTTCGCCTCTTGATCAAATTCTAGTCGAAGTACGAAAGAAAATTAGAAACATGGGTTATGATCCTTATAAAATCAGTAATTATAATCGCACTACAGGCTTAATCGGCGTAGATATGACTAATACGTGGCTTAGTGGTCTTTCGACATTTCATAGGGATGGAAATGTCACATTTGAGATTAAGAATAATACTTTACGTGCTAGTATTGGTGCTGCTAGTCAAAGAATAAAAGGAACTAGTAATTGGGAAGTATTTTTTGCTGGAATGGTTTCTCGAGCAGGAACAGTCGCATTCTCAGTGGAATATTTAAAGGTATTAAATTACATTCTATAATATAATTTACATACACAAAATATGATTGCTTTAGAAATTTATAAATACATTTAGAAATAATTATGAGATAAAGAAAAAAATAAAAACGTAAATTGTCGCCAGCACTCAAGATGTTTATGATTAGTTTGGTTGGATTTTAAAACTTTTAAAATCAAACAAGTTACAAAAAGAATTAATAATCTTTTCAAGACGAAAAAGAGTTTAAATTTTAAAATACTTTGTGGAAGAATTTTAATTACATACAAGTTTATTGATTTAGCTTGTGGTAATACAAAATACTTCGATTTTTATACAATATAATAGCTTCAGTATAGACTTTTTTTAGTGAATACAATAAATTGCTGTGTGCCTAATTCTCACAGTATTATCGACAAATCTCCTTTAACTTAGTATTTATATTGTTCTTTTGTCGAAACAAGTCAGTCAATTAATTTACAATAGCTAGAAATTTCTAAGATTATAAATAACAAAAACGTTTAATGAAATAAAATTTTCTTGATTGCAAAATGCTTTAAATGGACCGAAACATGACCTCAAAGTTTATCTTTAATAAAAATATTAAAAACGATGCACATTCGTTGATCTCACTTTAAATATAAACGTTGTAAAGTAAACGATAATTGAATTTTGGAATATCGGAAATAATTTATTTTATTAAATTGAATGTAATAAAAATAATGATAGTAGTACATTATGATTGTGAAAATGGTGTTTTGTACAAATGTTCTAAATTTGAAAGTTTGGAATGACAGGAAAAACGACCTTATTGCTTTTCCGCTTTCAACCGAAAAGTAACCGCTTTTAAATGCGAATTAAATTAAATTAGTTACGAATAGTTGAAGTAACTTTTTATTATTTTTGAATAAATCTAATAATAATGACAAGGACAATCTATGAATGAAAGATGAATGAAAAAAGAAAAGGAAGCGGTTGATTAATATTTAGAAACGAAATTAGAATTGTGTTTTGTGAATTAATTAGCTTCAACAACATTATAAACTAATTGCAACAACTTGATAACAACACATGGGACCATGTGTATGGTACGAATTTTGAGGAAATTGAATGTTGTTCATATAGATTATCCAAGTAATCAGAATAAAATTTCTTTTATTACAAGTTCTGATTAATATTAATATTTGCATGTAGAACGTAATCTGAGATGTATTGGATTTTAGGTTTACTTCAATTGAATTTGGAAAGTTTCGCGCGTGACAAAAGTAACGAAAAGTTAATAAAGAACTTTAATCATACATGTTTTTTTCAGCTCGTGCTTACCTTTGCATTACAATGTGGTTACTTTTAGGTGGAAGTTGTACTTAGTCAGACATTGGACACTAGAAATTCTCCCAACTTGGAAGATATTCAACTGGAATTAGGCAACATTGCTGTTCGGTGCGATGGAGCTGGAACTCTTGATTATGTTGTTGAAATCGTCGCAAATATACTACCAAATATGTTGAGGTATCAAATTATGGATGCTGTTGAGTCACCCATTAAGACTAGAATTGAGGAAGAATTAAATGCTATTAATGTTGAGAAACTTATACAAGACAATCTTCCCGCTTTAGATGAACAACAGAAAAGTGGATTTAAAGGAATGCTAGTGTAGAATGTTAAAATTTATTACATAATGATATGCATCCCCCTTGAATTACATTATTTTACTATAATTTATATTATAATTTAACTGCTGGCTATAAATTTATTGCTATACTAATTGTCCACAAATTACTTCTCAAACTTTCTCATATCTATATATTTTTTTATAACTTTGATATTTCGACTACTCCTATGATCTTGTAATCTCGTAGACGTGATAGAAATATTATATTTGATTAGCCATAACACGTAGCTTTTATATAGCATGCATCAACGCTGATTGTCCATTGTAACGTATTAAAGTCAATTTCTCTAATATTTGGTTGTGACAGAAACCAATTTTATATAATCTTCACTCTCAATGTTTACTCGTTTTCAAAACACGAAACTAATTTCTAAACATTTTATTATATACACACATGTTCACATTCTATGCCATAACATGTATTTTCATTTTTGTTATTATTATAACACATTCAACAATCATTTTTATTAATGAAAATTAAATCTAAAATTTATTTTAACATATAATACAATAGAATGATTAATGAAAACAAGTATATACGAATGATGAGTGAGATGTTTTTACATACATCACATTTTGTATGAACGTTTTTCCAATATTACTCACAATATTACATTTTTTGTCCTTTTCACTCCTTGTTTTTTGTACTTAATCAAAAAACCACTAGCATTATTATTTTAATATGGAGCAGTGTGAAAAATATATAAAGAACAGATTTAAAAACTACTGCTTTTACCATTAATTCCATTTTAAATTTTTAATAAATCATCTTTTCTATACAACTTAGAACTGTACAGAAAATGCACTCTTTATGTTTTAGCCAATTTTTTTTTCTCACCTTTTTTAATTATATTATTATTATTATTATTTATATTTAAGGTTTATTTATATTGTATAAAATCATTCTAAAGATTCTAAAGAATAAACTAATTCAAATAAAATTATTTTATTATTAAAAATAAAACAATTTTCCAAACGATGTTTTCAGTTATATACAAAATATAAAACAATACCTTAGCAAAATTTCAATCAATCTTATAGTCTATAAACCATGGTTTCACAAGAAAGAAATATATATTCGAGAGCATCCAAAGTTCAGTAGTCGATAAAAATGCACAGCGCCAGAGGCGCACTAGCCGAAATATTTCTTTATCCCAAAAAAAGATAAATTATTTTTCAGGAATAAAATTACTTCAAGATATTTTAATTTAAAAAATTATATTTATATATTATACACGAAGACGAGCTTCGTATCTCATAAAATATTACTAAAATGTGTTTAAAAACTGATCTTTAATTAAATTAAATGATTTTTTTAGAAATTTATATTTAATAACTTTTTTTACGTTTTATAAATATATGTAAATGTTACATATTTTTTATTCAAATATATTGATTTTAATATCAGTTTTATGATGTGTACAAAGACATAAATTGACAATATTAATTTATATATTTATGCAAAATAGATGCATAAAATTGATTATTCGTCCTAAATAGTATCAAATAAAATATATCGCTCATTGTTTACATTTAAAAAAAACTCTTTGGCCTTATACATTACTGTTTAAATTTACCACCACATTGCCATAAAATCAATAAAACAAAGACTGCAGTTTCCTTGATAATAGCGAGTTATCTGTAACGATAGATAGGCTAAACTATAGATTTGATAAACGACATCTTTTACATTCGATAAACACTTCGATCAACAAATCGAAAAATTATAATTTAAAATATGTTCAAAATCATCTTTTCGCTAGATATCTTTCTCAATTAAAAAAGGGCAAACATTTAATATTCTGTTGTCGCATTAGCAAAATTTAAAAAAATAATTTAAATGTAGGTATAGAAAATTTTATAATTTGCTTAACTTACCCACAAGATTTTTAGAAAAATCTTCAAATTTTGGTATTTGGAGGAATAACAATTTGACAACAATAAATCTTATGAAGCTTGGCAGCACATGCGTAATATTTTCAATGATCGTGAATGTCCTTGATCTTCTGATATGCTGGTACAAAAAAAAATGTAAAACTGCGTTTCAAGTGCTACAAACCAGTGGAAGTTCGTCCTTTCCATTTTCCTAAAAAGAAAGAATATATTAGGCCACAAAAAGTAGAAAACAATTTGATTGTATCATTTATTTTAATATAAAAGTAATAGTTTAGAAATGTACAATATTCAGATGATACAAAATACATATAATTAAAAATATAAATAGGGAGTAGGTACAATAAAAATAACAGTATTCATCGTTCATTAAGGTAAGATATAATTAGTATATAAAGAGGAACTTAGGCTGAAGCTGCTCTAAAATGACCCATAATATTAAGCACAAACGTCTATGGAATTAATTACATGTAATATCATTATTATCAATACATATATTTTATAAATAAGGCAATTAGTTTCACTTCATACATTCATCATATCATACCATTAACATTAATTTACTAAAATATCTGGGCTCATGCTTCTGCAATTTAAACTTTTATAGTTGGAACTTGTTATTATCTATTCACTTTGCAGAAGATTCATGATTAGAGCATGTTACCATGTTGTTTATTATTGTTTTAAACCTATAGTGCTAATGAACACTGTATTATGTTTTAGGAAGTCTTCAGCAAATAATGCTGCATTAATATCACTATCTTTGGTAAAAAGTAAAAAAAATATATTTAAACATTAAAACCTATAACAAAACACCACTTGGGTGCACTTATCCAACACTAAAATGTTTAGCAGTTCATTTATAAAATTATGTATGTGCTGATACAATACTGAAATGTGATATAGGACTACGTTGTTGTACCGTTACTAGCTCTTGTACCCACATAGCCATTAACTGTTGATGACACATCTTTCGTCATGGATGCATATTTATTAAATTTAATATTCGATTCAGAATCCAATTCCCGATCTGAATCATTATCAGAGCTAGTTATTGACATATGTTCTTCGTTTGCCCTAAGAGGAGTTGTAGGATCGTCTTCTGATGGGCTATAACTTAACCGAGAATTTCTTGCCTCCATTCCTGCAGTACTATGATAAAACGAAATTTGGCAAAAGGTTGGACTAGCGTCTTCTACAAGTAACGTGCATAAATTGAGAAAACTTGGCCGATCTGTCGGTTTATGCCTCCAACATCGCATCATCAGATCATAGAGTTTGTCTGGACAATTATCAGGTCTCTCCATTATTCCACCATCGATGACGTAACGCAATACTTGATCATTTGAAAGTCCTTGATACGGCTGTGAAGCTAATGTTGCCATTTCCCATAACACAACACCGTAACTCCACACGTCACTACTACTTGAAAACAAACCGTCTTTAAGACTTTCTGGAGCCATCCACCTAACAGGTAATAATCCTTTAGTGCCTTTCCTATAATAATCAGTCTCATAAATATCTCGTGTCATTCCAAAATCTCCTATTTTGACAGTTAAATCTTCAGCAACCATACAATTTCGCGCTGCCAAATCCCTATGAACAAATTTCTTTGCCGCTAAATATGCCATGCCGTCAGCAATTTCAATAGCCATTTGAAGGATACGTTTCAGAGTAGGAGGTTGCTTATCGCTAGGCTTTTTATACGGATCTAGGTCTGGCCGATGTGATCTTAAATATGATTTCAAATCCCCATTGGCCATTAATTCCATTACAACTAAAGTTGGTTGCTCTTTCGATACAACGCCTAATAGCCGCACAACATGAGCTGTATCAAAAGCCTTCATTACACTAGCTTCGTTTAAAAATTCAACGCGCTCCCTATAAAAATAGACAACAAAAAATCATTTTGCACTATAAAAACATTGTAAACTAAATTACCTATTTGTAGCATGCTCATTAACCGTTTTTATAGCGCATCGCACTTGCGCTTTTCCCTTAATATCTTTTGCATTACCTTCGTAGACCATTCCAAAACTACCCTGACCCAATTCTTTGATTAATTTTATCTTATCGCGCTGTACTTCCCATTCATCGGGTTCATAAACAACATATTCCGGATTGACTACTGGAAATAGTTTGAGTTCTGGAGGACCATATAATTTCCGATAAATATAAATTATCGCAATTGTTATTATCTGTAATCAGTCATTAGTTGATTAAATTATTTAAAAAAAACGGTAGGGAGATACTTACAATGCATATACAAACTACTGATAAAATAATGACTATAACTGGAGTCGTAGTCGATTCCTCAATATAAAAATAAATACATTTTGAGTAATTTCCATACCCAGCTTGAGAGCGAGCAGCAATTTCTAAACTGTAATTGCCTGGACTTAATTTATTTAAGAAGCATTTTTTATTTTGGTTTAAAAAATCCACTTCAGTAATACATTTAGTTATAGCCTGAGACTAAAATCAAATTGATTTTCTATTATTTTTAACAAAATTACTTAGATAGAACTCACATTATCTATATCCAATCTATTATATTTTATATCATATGCTATGATATAACCGTTTGGTTCTAGAGATGAATCCCATGTTATAGTAACACTATCGATGCTTACGTTATATGTGATTCCAGTTACAAAATCGGCAGTTTCTATTAAAAAAAAACGAATATTCACTAAATTATCATTCAAATTACATTTTGAATGTACCTTTTTTGCCTGTTCTTTCCCTTTTCCTTAAATTCTCACTGCAATATGTGTTATCATTATCTTTCTCTTGCTCCCTGCAAGCTTGAATGTGTATATTGTAATCAGTGTAATGTTTCAAATTCGAAATGAATAATTCTAATTTGCCTTCAACACGAAATGCAAACGAAATATATCGTCCCGCTTCTATAAAAATAATATGTCTAATAAATATGATTTTTTCATAAGCTAACCTACCCATACCATCTGTCTTATTTATTATATGTGATTCATAGGCAATTTCTTTTGTATCTTCTTTACTTTTAGGAAACTCTTCGCCGTTCATATCTCTCTTTCTTCGATTATTAATAAACTTGTCTCTGTAATAATATTGGCATGTATATGGTATAAGAAATGCATTAGCATTTAAAATTGAATTTACCTTTTTATGTAAACATGGTTATGAAGTGCATCCTCAAAATCAATTTGATTTGATACGTCAGTCTCGTTTTTTATTTTAGTGCTTATTGGTTTGGGTACATTATCACATAAACAAGTATCGTTTTGTTTAGGCAGAGCTTTTGGTTCTATCCTTGTAAAGTATTTTTCTTTACTTGCTGTAATGTATGTAATAAATTCATATTATGGCAATAATGTTTTGTAAAGTATAATCACTTACGTATACTACAATATTTTCGTTGATTTAATACTTCAGTTTGGTTTTCCACTTCACGAATACCTGTTATAATGTAATACGTTACATTTCCATTCGGAGTATGAGGAGGATTCCACTGTATAGAAAAACTGTCACTTCCTTCAGCCCTTATTTTACATTCAGTTGGAGGAGATGGTACTACAAAAATGAATGTAAAATCTATTTTTTATATCAAAAGAAATCATATACAATGAGGTTTTGTTCTAACGTAATATATTTGACTTTGAGCACCGCTTTCTTCACTAGCTATAGTATAAGTTTTTACATAAAATGCATATTGTGTATATGGTTTTAATTGAGTCAAAAGATAAGTCAAATCTTCTGTTTGTTCAGAAGTTATAGGTACATCATCAACTCTCCATCTGTAAATAATTTTATATAGAATAAATTAATTCATTTGAAATTGATTCTTATGTACCCATCACCACCACAAGCATCCCGTCCATCGTACATAGTAATATTTTTATATGGAGCTTCAATACTATATACCACATATCCTAGAAGTTTACGATGATCTCTCATCGGAAAAGGTGCCCATTTTAATACAATTAAATAAGGTGTTTTTACAGTTACATTAACGACTAAATCTTTCACATTACCTATTAGTGTATAAAAATTATTGATATTTATAGGTAAACATTATTATCATATAACTTACATGCTATTTTATCACCATTCGAATTAGTAGCCACTTCCAAATCGGTAAATTCGCTTAAATTCGCTTTCTCTTTAAGCGTTCTTATTTTATCTAAACATAATTTTGGATTAAAGTGAAAAAATAATCTTCCTTTCTTATTATTGATAGTGAGCGATCGGTTTTCCCAATTCCAAATATCTTGTAAGTTCTGATTATCTAATACAACAAATACATACCTATAATAAAAATCATTGAAGAAAACAAAATCATTGCTAATTGTTTTGATACATACTTTTGACTTTCAAGCACATTACCATGAATAACTCGTAATTTTTTAAAGAAACTTAGTGAAACTAATGGAAATGATCTAACTACTTTTATATATCCACCTATTTCTTCAACCATACTCAAACTTTCTTCTAATTCATTAACGAGATTTTCTGTAATAATATTGAATTGAACATTAGGCTTTTAGTGTTCGTCTATTCATCAATAAAACATTGTATAATCAATTAATTACTGTCAGGTTTTTCTAAAGCTAAAAAGTTAAATTGAATTTACTTACTGCCTCCCCTTATTTGAATCTCCAGTGATCCGTTAATGTGCGTACATCCTCTAAATTGTTGCGCTGATATAATGCTATCTATAACTGCACCTTGGCATTCCTTTTTGCATCGACCTATTATGAAGAATTGAGAAAATAGAAAAGAAAAATTATTGCTTTTTAATGAAATACCTTCGCATGGTATACACGTGTGCAATCCATTAACTATTGATTCCATATAATCAGACGGACATTCTAATACACATGATTCATTAAATATTTTATAAGGATATTCCTGTTGAACTCGTGATTGCAGTTTAAGAGGTCTTTCAATACTCATGCATTGTTTACTTGTTACGCAACGTCTATCCAAAAACTATAAAAAGACATTCCAATAAAATTTATTATAATGAAAAAATATAATTTTACCTTGTATCGATTGGGAGGACATTTCACAGCACAAATATTGCTGTCTACTGTAACATTCCAACATAACTTACAATCACTTGAATTTCCTTCATGGCAGCCTAAGCATTTCGAGTCACAGCATTTGCCTTCATTGTTGCATGAATATTTACATTCAAGAGGACAAACTTTTTGGCAATGTTGTCGATTCCAACATAAGTGTCGTCCTATATTCAGTTTGTTCTTAGAAATAGGACATACTTTATCACCGGTGTCATCATCACCGGGACACAATGGACATTCATTCTCTGCTTTAATGTTTTTAATAAAATGATCGCCTTTCTCCTCGGCTATTAAATCCCAATCAATGGAATTTACAAAACATAAACTCGGATTTTTATCTATTCGAACTAATCCTGAACGAATAACTCTTAACGAATGAAGTCCAACTTCTTGCAGACTAGACATTTCATAAATAACTAATGAATATTCAAAAACTTTATCTTGGCCTCTAATAATAGTTAGATTCGGAAATAATTTTCCGACACTACGTAATCCATTTACTCGATAGAGTAATAAAAAGTCTGTAATCTCAGTCAATTCTGGAAAACTAATTTCATCAAAAGCAGATTCGTTGACGTTATCAAAGAGAAGAATTTGTACAAAGCCTTCAACAACTCGACAGCCTTTCAATTTGTCAAAACTTTTTAACGTATTACGAATGTCCATACTTTTGCATACTAAAATTAATACAAATAAAGTGAAAACATTACATTGTTGATACATATATAAAAAAAATAGTTTAACGTACTTCCAGTTACATTGGGTCGATGATAATCTCGTGGAGTGAGTCCGGTGTCGGAAAAGGTTCTGCCTATAGATTCGGTCAGAGTACATAGAATGAGTACGGCAACTATTACAGAGAAAGCTCTACTTGATAGAGTATTTAGATTAGCCATTAGGGCTGATTTTTAATTATAGACATTGATATAATTATCCAACTTTATTTGAAAATAATACTTTTAATGTTATCATTTTTTTAAGTGTAGAATAATATAAATAATTCATTTATCTTATATTTATCATATAATCCATCTTCATCCATATTCTGCAAAAAAAAAAAATTAAAAATAAATATATGCGTAAGAAATATTGATGGGTCATAAAACTAATTTGCCGAAATTTCCATTAAGTTGTGCAATGTTAAATTATCGCGCGTATGTCTTTTACACCTGCCAACACAGTAGACATATAAAAAAATCAATTTTGCACACTAATTCGCGTAAGTACAATGACCTTACATATCTATTAACTACTCGTATAATTATCATGTATGTGTTAAAGGTGTAACTTATAGTATCCATTTATCAAATGTCATTAAAAAGTTACAAATTGTTTTTGGGAGTGAAACAATAAACTCGAATCAGAAGTTATTGCAAATAATTAAAATGCTCAATAAAGTGTGAGAAAAGAAATTTTTCCAATTACATCATCATGATTGAATTTAAATAGCGGAAATTCCACAAGTTCTTCAGCCTGCTAGATACACGCGTACTAGACATTGTTTTAAATGAAATTGAACTTAATCTCGAAGGAATATGCCAAAAGAGTATTCATAGCAAACAACCTAAATTTAACTCGTCAATTGTTCGAAGTTTCTAAATAAATTATGAATGTAGGAAGTTCGCTTCATTCACAGCATTAAAAAACGTTAAATTACAATATTCATATTAGAATTACCAAATAATGATAATATCGTTGAAAAAATTTATAATGATGTAATGGTACATATTTAATTATTTGCGTCGTAAAACGTACAAGGACTAACAGCTATTTTATTTCGATATAAAAGTCCTTCACCTTCAAAATAAATAAAGGTTAGTGATCGCTTTAAAAATCAGAAAGCCATTGTATTATTAAATGGAATAATAATAAAAAAAACTACATACAATTACTTTAATAAAATAACCTTTTGAACCATTTCTAAATATTCTCATTTCATTTCAATTTCTACTATTTCCTCAAAAAAAAAATATTTGTTTAATAAATTCCAATATGTTTAAAACTTGTTTTCCGTTTAGTAGTTTAATTTATATATAAACAAACACAAATTTTATACAGGGTGTTTCAGCTTTAACCTTAAATATTTTAACACAATATTCTCCTCGTCGTTCTGATTCAAAATCACTCTGGATGGTCTTTATTTGCTTCCTAAAAAAGATACAGGGTGTCAAAGTTAAAAAAAAAAAAATCATATTTTTTAGGGAAAAAATTGAAATTGAAATGAAATTGAATGAAATTTTGTATACGTACATACCTTCTTTTTTTTATTTGATTTTTGATAAGAATTTTAGTATTATTTTTTCTAAGAATTTTAATACTAATTTTGCTACAAAATTTGGTACTAATTTTGCTAAGAATTTTAGTATTATTTTTTCAAAGAATTTTAGTACTAATTTTGTTAAAAAATTTGGTACTGATTTTGCTAAGAATTTTAGTATTATTTTTTCAAAGAATTTTAGTAC
>JAODFZ020037076.1:0-10119 GCA_027574845.2 Deinopsis erosa
TCAGTAAGTAATTTGATTATATAAATTTCTTTTAGGCGAATATATCTAAAATAATGTATATTGAATGTGTATTTTTTTATTTATGTAATTTCTTTTAGCTGTCAATTTTAAATTGAATAAATAAACAAAATATTAAATTCTAATTAGTTATAAATAAAACTACACTAAATTAAGCATAAATTTCGTAAAATCTCTTTTTTTTTAATGGACTTACACCACTTTCAAAATGAACGGTTCATTTATTGAAGATTGCAATTCTTTAAAGCACTTAATTAAAGCCACTTGATTTTCATAAACAGCATTCACCGTTGTTGAATGAAAAATCCACCGAGTGGGTGATGGTCTCGGAATATGTCCTTTAGTGTACCTTTCTATTATAGCTAATATTTGTGGTGATTTGGAAAAATCTGATTGTGAAGGTATTCCAGATAAAGATTACAGATGAAGTCGTATGTTTCATTATGAGATTTAGTTGGTGCGCATATCAGTGAATATAATGAGCATTTTTATAAATCATTTGAAGTTTTCGTTGTACTCCGCCTTCTTCGCCTTTCATTACATTCGCACCATCATAAGTTTGAGCTAATAATTTATTATATTGTTTAATTGGTTTTGAATACAGTTCGAGAGACCTTCTGCAGTTATATTTGCATGTGTAAAAAGTCCCCAAAACCGTTCAAAAACTGAACTATGGAGTTCATATCGAAAAACAATAGGTGGTTGTACCTATTCAGACACGTCCGTGGTATGTTCAACTGCAATGAACGAGGTATCATTAATTTCAGACATAATGTGATCTTGGCAAACTATTGAAATTACTGCTTTCCATCTTCACTGAACTAGCTGATAGCATAAAGTTGTGGAAAACGAAAGTCACGCTGAATATAAGAAAACAAGTCCGAACGTGTCTAAAAAGTAGGGGGAAGGCTGGGTGGAACGTCAATAAAAATAAGTGGAAAATTTAACACCGTGTAAATCCCCTGAACGTCATTCCAACGTACGTTCAAATATTCCATTTAGTTTTTTTAAAATTGTCTCAAAATTTCCAGGACAATTTAGCATTCATCCGGGATACAGGACAGCTATTCCAGTTCCGGGACAATCCTGTGAAATCCGGGACGGTTGGTAGCCCTAGCTGTATAGCACGAACACAATCACTCCCTACTACCGTGTCCTTTGCCTTGTCTATAATTTCCTCTAAATAGACCAATCTTTGCTCTATAACACCTGGACGTTCTACATTTGGAATTTGAAGATGTGTCTTAACATACATCTTTATTTTGGACTAAATGTTGCAGCTGTTCTAGTAAACACCGTTTCCAATCTTGAGGGATGTTATAAACCACAATTACCACCTAGATGCTTCCCCATATTTTACCACTGGGTTAATAATCTGGCTACCCAAGCATTCGCTAATTCATGGGTGTAAGAACCTCTTCTACGCTCCATGGCTAAAACGCCTGCAGCAGAAATTGCACCTATTAAATGCACATTCAGACCTCAGACTATTGGGAGATATTAAACATATTAATATTGTTTCGTCCACTAAACAATCTGCTTGCCCTACTGAATGTAGCCATTCAAAGCATTAAGATATACAACTCGCTTTCTTTTATTCTCCTCCGAATTCATTGATATTGGTTTATTATGTACATACTTTAAGGTAAACAACCTTCCTTGTAAGTAATTTCCTATCGTTGATACGGATACCCTTGACGAAAATTTTGTAAAACTTTGGCTGATAACTGTTTTAATGTATAACCACAATCAGTTTCTATTCATGATACCATCGTATTAATTTGATCCTCCGTTAAAATTTCTGATTGGACGCCTCCTCTTGGCAAAACTGTATCCCGTCCAGACCGTATCCAATGAAATGCTTTTTTGTATCTTACATTTAGCATTTTAGCCATGGGCACAAAATCTTCCTCTCTGTTGGCATAAGCAACAACAATAATCTTTCACTTTTTTTCTCATATGCACTTTAGAAGTCATTTCTAATAAGGAGTATGAAAGGACAAGCTAAATTTTATATATATTTTGATAAATTTCATCAACAATATATGATGAGAGGCTTGATGTGAATAACAAATCAATTTCAATAAAATTGCTCTACCACCGTTTCAAGTAAATGCAATATATTTTATATTTGCTACAGATAATTCTATAATCATGGTAATTTATATCTATATAATTTTATTTAGTTCACTATTAAAATCAATAATTTATTAATATTGTTCAAAAGCTGCCACGAACAGTATTATGATACACTTTTTTCTAATTTGCTAAATTAAATTCCCTATGCTTGGAAGCATGTGATTTGGGTTCATCCGGCGATCTATGTGCGCTTGTATCCTCCCGGGATTCTGTTTGTAAACTAGAATCCGGAGACAGTGATTGATCTCGCGAGAATTGCCGTTTGGATCTGACATTCTTTCTTCGATGTGATTCAGTGGATGTCGATCTTCGCGATTTCTTTGACCTTTTTCCTTCGCTGCTTTTACTTCTTTTACGTTTTCTCTCTATAATAATAAAAAATGTATCTCACTTTTGACAACAAAATTTATATTTCTACCACAGACTATACAATATATATTGTATAGTCTGTGCTTCTACTTTAATACAGATTAATACTAACCTTTTGTGCTACACTTAAAAATTTATGTTGTTATGGTTTCACTTTTGAAATGTCATCGACGCTCGACTCTAGATTCAAGCCACTTTTCAACGTAAGAATAAAACCAAAAAAATGTTTTAATATGCGAATTTTATCAAAATTATCTTCTTTATTTTGATTACTATAGCTAGTGAAATTATGTAAATAAAGCAGAACACTAGACAATTCACAAGTGTGCCTTCCACATATTCGAATTTTTAATTCGCTTCTTAATTCGTTACTTAATACAGTGTTTTGTTGCTTTAGTTCTTTGAACATGAAATTTATCGCAGCATCTGCAGTTAAGAGAGTCGAATCTTGTCGACAACAAGCCTTTACAGTCAATTTAATTGGAAGTAAGGCTGAAATAATAATTTTTAATATAGAATAATCCGCTTATGAAAAATTATATTCATCGTTTAAATTTAAGTCAATAATAGCTTTCTTAATGCAATTTTTCGAATCATAAAATCTTTCTAACATTAAAAGTAAGCTATTCCACCGTGTTTTTGTATCCAATATTAATGATATTCTTTGTTGGTGAATATCGAAATATTTTTACAACTTTTCTTACTTGTCTAATAAGGGCCCCAATTTGATTATTTATCAAATAATCATTTGTATCTATGGAATTGTTTATAATTGTTAAACCATTTTGGAGTCCATCTCCACTGATATATATCGACGAGGTCTTCTTCCCAATCTTCTTGAACCGATATATCATCGGATTCTTCAATATGTTCCTTATCAATGTGATCATGCCAATTATACAACACTTTTATAACAAAGCTGCTGCTTGGATTCAATAAGTTTCAAAAAATTGTGCGTAATTTTCTTAAACTTAAACTTTTGGGTAGTTGCAGTATATCATATATGTATTATAAAAATCTTGTGCTCATTTACATAAAAAAATAATTTATATATTGCGGATACATTATTTGTGCCTTGATGGCAAATAATAGCGCGCCATATTAAACCTGTACCAATTACTTTACTTACACAATCTTCAATTATTGTTTTCAAAGATTGGTTTTTGGTACTCGTACCACTAAAAAAAATATGCTACTGGCATTTTCCAGGGGGAATAAATACCGCGTACTAAAAAAACTAAAGCTTGTTGAACTTCATATTAAGAATAATCATTTTCAAATTGAGAATAAACAATTCCCAATTGAGAATAATTAATTCCAAATTGAGAATACTACCATTTTACTAAAAAAGCACTACAAATTGAAAAAATAATATTTTATTGCAATAGTAACTTAACTACGACTGCTTATGAATTAGAATGTTAGGTCTACCATATTTAACACTTCGGGTATAACCTCCCTCTTTGTGAAGCCGTGTTGTGCATTTTTGAGCCTAATATTAGGTAGTTTTCCGACGAGACTCTTGTTGTGAACGCGTAGTTCTACGAATATTGGCCTCCAGTTATTGATTAGGGGAAGGTTATCTCGCCCTTTTGGTATCAGGGTAGTCCTGTTGTCACTGAGACGATTGGGTAGTCTCCTAGTCAGTGGCGTAGCTAGGGTCATCGGCGCCCATGGGCATGGCACAAAATCTGCGCCCCATCTCGGATCGGAAATGTATTAATAATTCTGGCACCCCTTCAAAAGCGCCCCAGATAATAAAAATAATATTTTAAGTATTATTATTAAATTTATGTATTTCATATATATACCTTTGTACATATACATTAAAAACTCAGCTTATCCGTAAAATATTAATTATTATAACATTTTTAAAATAATTGTCTACGATAAATTGATCCTCCTTGATTTGACTTTCGCAAACTCGTCCATCACGTTGTCAAAATTAATATTTTGAAATGTTTCTGGATCGATGCTAATTGTAAGTAATGCAAGGTCGCTCAGACGATCTTGTCCCATTGAAGCACGTAAATAAGATAAAACAAGCTTCAGTTTGCTGAAGGACCGCTCACAGCTTGCAATTGAAACAGCAATTGTTAGAAGTATTTGCAGAGATGTGCGCAGATTCGGGAATACGCCATCTCCATATTAGACAATAAAACGAAGAAGATCAAAAGGAATTTCCGGTAAATATTCAGTCCGGGTACTGAGCAGCATTTTGCAGTCTCCGATTTCTGTGAACAATTCGTCACCATTGACGTCGGTGTCGTAGAAATTTCCAAAATCTAAGCAATATTGATGAAGTGTACATTTGTCATAAGGCTCGATTACATTGGGATAGTTTACTAGCAACTAACCGTTTTTCTGTTAATAAACTAGCCGTGTGTCATAGTAAACTATCCCAATGTAATCGAGCCTTTAGCGAGAAGAGTTTTGATGTCCAGTAAAAATCCAAATTTGTTGTTTAGGTTTTTTAGACGTAAAAACACTATTGATATCTTCTGTTGGAGTCTATCAATTACGCTGTTTATAACACGTGTAATTTCTACTTCTGCGGAAACTCCTGCATCTTTTCATCAATCTCCAGGCATCCTCCTACCGCAACCTGGCTCAAATTATCACGAATGTTGACAAGTTCTTGCTCCAGCACTTCAAGATCAGATGCTGCTTCCTTGAAATTCATAGTAGGATCTTGCAACCGTTTCTGGACACGATCAATTTTCCCAGTGTGATGTTCCAGAAATGTAACAAAACTAGGACATTAAAGTTTAATACACCTGCCAGCAACGTTTCTGCATCACTTCTGGTGTCAGGCGTTTAGCTGAATGTACTCCTGCTAAGTTTAAGTTGTGGTTATCACAGTTGTCGAACATGCTCTGTGATTTTTGACACATATTGGCTGTTGAAGGCCGGATATATTCCTAGTCATTACAGCAGCATTGTCATAACATTGTGACCGACAGTCGGCTAGAGGTATATTATCAGATTACAGTTTCTCTACGATGACTTTCAAGGCTTGCTGCGTCTTTAGAATGTATTTCAATGTAGTTACTACCATTGTTGTGGGCTAGGTTTTAACATCAGGGCTTCCATCCTTAAATAATGCGAATTTTCTTTAAAGAGGGACATTTTAGGGTCCCGCTAGGGGTACCGAGGGCCAACGAGATATGATTTCTAAAAACGGGACTGTCCCGCCTAAATCGGGACGGATGGGATCCCTATCTTTATCACACTCATCTGTTTTCAGTTAAACCAAATTTATATCTCTCATAATTTTCCAGAGCCTCCTCTCTTGCACTTCGCCTTCCTGCGTCGTTTTCCACATTAATGAATTTAATATACCTTTCAGCCCTCACTGTAACATCTAATGCTGTATATCACCAATAATCACTATTAACATCCAGGATTATTGCACTTGCAATTGGCTGTACAGCAGCAACATCGTTGTTACGGCAAGCCGCAAAAAATGATTCATCCATAACTATTCTACGGTTTGCTATATTACACATAAGTAATAAGAGTACAATATAAGTATATTGAGATTCTACTTAAAACTTACCTATGTAAATGAAATATTAGTTATATTCAATAAAATTAGTTGGTTGTTGATTTTCACGGGTATTTTAAATAGCCGTAAACGGACAAACCAAATTAAAGGTGTAAAGAAGTATTAGACCGCACACGACACAAATTTAAAACACCAAGAAACAGCTGTTAAACATTGCACTATTAACAGTTTCTCTACGATGACTCTTTCAAGGCTTGCTGCGTCTTCTAAACTATACCTAGAAATGATTCTTTGATGGTTACTTTTTTAGTTTTAAAATCCACATCCACAAATCTGATGACTCGAGAAAGCTGTTCCCGGTGTCCTAGATCGGGCGCTGAGTCAAGCAAGATACTGTAGTACTTGTTTTTTCCGATTTCACTCAACAGCTGATTCCTTACAGCCGATGCAAGTAGGTGGAAAAATTCATTTTGGATCTGTGGTCATAAATAAGAAATTGAACATTGAGCATGTTCTAGGTGTTTTTCTAATAGTGGATCATACAGACCAACGAGTTTGATGACAGAGAGAAAGTTTCCAACATATTTATCCTCATCCTTACGCAGATGTCCCTTATGGCCACGCAGTGCCAAATTTTGTCAAACTAGAAACCTAATACATGTAAGTATTCTTTTCAAGATATCGCGCCAACGTTGTTTTTCCAATTGAATTTGAGTTTGGATCTGGACATAAATTCCAGTTTTATCAATTATTCTCCGCTCGGCTTCCTTCCATGTAATAAAAGCTCTACGGCGAGCGGCATTCTTTTCATGGGAGTGTAGTTTAGGGATCCTATAATACTGAAATGCAAAAGCGGGACAACATTCAAAAATTCGTCACTACAGAGTATAAACAGTAGTAGTCTCCCTTCTCTCTGATCATTAGTTACCACATATTTCAAAAACAATGTACAAAAATATTATATAAACTGAACATAAATTTTCTACATTTTAATATTATGTGTTTCAATGTAGTTACTACCATTATTGTGGGCTAGGTTTTAACATCAGCACTTCCTATCTCGCTTAAATAATGCGAATTTTCTTTAAAGCGGGACATTTTAGGGTCCCGCTAGGGGTACCGAGGGCCAACGGGATACCTTTCAGCCCTCACTGTAATATCTAATGCTGTATATCCCCAATTATCACTATTAACATCCAGGTTTATTGCACTTGCAATTGGCTGTACAGCAGCAACATCGTTGTTACGACAAGCCGCAAAAAATGATTCATCCATAACTATTCTACGGTTTGCTATATTACACATAAGTAATAAGAGTATAATATAAGTACATTGAGATTCTACTTAAAACTTACCTATGTAAATGAAATATTAGTTATATTCAATAAAATTATAGGTTGGTTGTTGATTTTTACGCCTATTTTAAATAGCCGTAAATGGACAAACCAAATTAAAGGTGTAAAGAAGTATTAGACCGCACACGACACAAATTTAAAACACCAAGAAACAGCTGTTAAACATTGCTCGTTCATAAATGACGTTCTTTTCACTTAAAATTTTGCTTTTAATTCCTTGTTTAACTGTTTGAGTCGATTATTATTATGCACTAAGTTGTAGAATGTATTATAAAAAGTTGTCCATTCTTTATAGTTTCCGCTAAATTTTGGTATTTCAATTCGATCCAATTCAGGATCACCCGCAGTATCTTTATTTTGATTGGTAGAACTAACATGTGTGCTATTTGATGCTAATGTAGAGGTTTGGTCGACTTATAGTGAATTTAAAAGGTTTTTACATGTAGTTATGACATCATAGTATCTGTCTGTCGCATCCATGGAGGCATCAGATTAATAAAATTCATCGAATTTATATAATTCAGCCAACTTAGCTTTGTATTTTTCATACTTGTTAGTACAAGACAATATGCGCTGAGAAAGATTCATTCCGTCTGTCTCGATTTCTACATTGACCGTTTTGCTAAAATTCTCAAGGTTTGTTAGTTCCCAACGTCAGGGCCGCCGCGACCTATTGTGCAATGTGTGCATTACATTTGCATTGCATTTCAATTTTCATTTCTACACGTGTTATTATTGTTGATAAGAATGTGTATTTTATAGTCACTATATAGGTACATCCGAATAGATGCATCAGCATCTAGAATTCTCACGCCAGGCGTATGAACCTAAAATAATAAACTAATAAACATTCAGGCGTATGAATCTAAACTGCTGTTTTTATTCTGGAATCTTTATCAATCAATATAAGCCCTTCTTAAGTATAGCACGATTAGTACTCTGGTACAGTTGCGAACGTGATATATACGACCGCGTGCATTTAATATAATATTCCGGTAATTAAACATATTGTTAGTGTTTTAGTAAAACAAAATTTAAAATAGGGTGTTAATTTTATGACGAAGTATAATAAGGTGTAAAAGATATTTAAAAATGATTTGATGTTTTTTAGTGTTTGTTGAAATTTTTGATATTCACCGTAAATATCAAAAATATTTTTCTTAAATACTAATAAATACAATAAAAATAAAAAGAAATAAAAAAAGGGGGCCGGCATTTTTAATTTTGCACGCAGGCGGCCACAACCCTCGCGACGGGCCTGCCCAACGTAATATACGAACAGCCGCTTTGACATTTGTATATGTACCTATTTGTTAACATTTCGTGTATAAATAGAGACAAACACTTCGTATTTGTATTTATAACATTTATTTATTTCACAATTTTAATTATTTTTTATTTAAATTTCTATTCGTTTTTTTTAAATTTTTTATTCGCAGGAGTCGCCTTCTCCTCACTTCTTTTCCGCTTTTTATTTTGATTCCCATCGTCCTGCTTCTTTCTAATTAATTCTTTTGTGGCGTTTATTTTGCGCTGATCGTCGACCACAGCTTCCTCGTAATCGCTGCTATTCTCAGCAGTCATACAATTGATTGGCAGTCAAACTTCCCTAAGTCAGGAATTAAAAAAAAAATGGTTTCTATAACTAGGTGCTGATATTGTTGCCGTATTTAAAGCCATTTTTAGTCGATTCAGTGCCCCCATAAATTAAAGCAAAATTTAAGATGTGTAACTTGTGAAAGGAAGGATTAGAACGTAAATTATGCCAAAAATGTCGTTATATTCATCAATTGCAAGCAGCAGTTTATTAAAAATTCGTTTAATTCTCAGCAATTTTCTTAAATTTTCAATGCTCCTTTCAAACACATTTTTATTATAAGCCAATTCTTTTAAAATATCCATTAAATGAAGCAAATGTTTCTCGATGCTCAAAGTGGAATATCAAAGTGAATGTAATAAGAAAAGATTAGAAGTTTAGTTCTAATGTAGAATTTAGTTTGAGGGCTATCTAAAGCCATTGTTAAGCCACGGGATAGGAAATAATGTAAAAATAAAAAATAAAAAAGGTGAAATACCTAATAAAAACACCGTTGATGACTGGGCTGGATGGATGGATGAATCCTACGCTACTTGACAGACTTCTTCGTTTGAGCTGCTGTCCAACGCTTGCTAATTCTCCTTTTTACCTGTTGCCTTGTTGCATCAACTCTTACCAATGAGGAAATCTGGTTCGAAGGACCATGTAAAAGTTTTGGAAATTGTTGAGGTTTGTCACTTTAGTTTAGGAGTTCGATTATATAATTTCACGTGTGTGCCTCATGAGTTGTAAGTTCAGAGTGAGAATGTTTATAATATTACATCCGCTCAGACTGCAGCGGGGATATCGGAGCGAAGAGATTTTGCTCATTAGGCAGATTTTACGTGTGAAGCACGCATGAACAGAGCACAAACACATGACTATTATGATTTAAAATAAAAGAAAAGTTAAATCAATAACTTAACAACAACTTTGACAATTTTGCCTATTAATTAATTTCTTTTTTCGTGTCGAATTGGAAGATGTGAGTGTCGATGGAATGTATAAATGTGCAAAAATTAGGCTATTCGTTCTATTAATTGGAAGCAGATGAGTATCGGGAAGCATTTTAAAACATACTCTAGGTAAGAATTAATTGATTATTATTTATTGATTAATATATTCATTTGTTTGGTTGCTTTGTAGGGCAAATA
>JAODFZ020037096.1:0-24401 GCA_027574845.2 Deinopsis erosa
AAAAACAGTTTTGTGTTCAAATGTACGATACTCCTTAGAATATCGAGACTCCACTGTACATTGCGCAAATATAATTATTAAAAATTTATGTTTAAACTAATTTGGAACATTTTCAAATATAAAACTAATTTAAATGTGCAAACATTGCGTGCATTAAATTAAGAATTGAAAAATGTAATTAATTCAACATTTTACAAACAGACTTCTAATTAAATTATATTTTCTGCAATTAAATTAATTGTTTATTTGTTTTACGTATTAGGCAAAGCCAACTTATAAAAAATTAAAACACATTCATAGAATTTGCATAGACTTACCATTTTAATTTTTGGATAGGAAATTAGTGATGGCGGAGGCGCTTTTCAGAATATTTTCTCAATGTGAATTGATGTGTGTATGTATATATATCTCCCCCACTTTTTGTAATTTTTGTTTTTTCTAGTCGGCGAATGAGAATTATAGTCCTGAAAACTATTCTAAACGGACTATATGAATTCTGCAAAACTGTTATATATATACATACACGTAAATTTTTTTATTTCAAATTATACAAATATTTAACCGCCAGACTGAAAAAGTGTGATGTGATGAAGGACATTTTCCTTGTTAATTAACAAAAAAAAATATATTTTTGATGTTCATGATTTACATTGCAAATAAATTATATTTTTCGCAAAAAAAAAAATCGATAGAATTATTCCTTAATTAATCAAAACTAAATTTATAATTAGAATTGTTTTCATATGCAAATTCTAAAGAAACGAATTAAAATACATAATTGAATTGCTCATTAAAAATCAATCAAAACAGCGCAATAAAATAAATATTTACAAATTTTTTTTTGTTCAATTATTTTCATTCACAACAATTTATGAATGAAACGCGTATGGCAAATGTATCAATGAAAGGCATCAAAACAATGCATTCTATTGTCTTATGTTTATAAATATATCAGATTGCTTTGATATTTTATTAAATTTCGCGAACGTTTGCGCCGCGTCGTTTTTTTTTTAGAAACAAAACTGCTTCCACCTACAAAAATAACTATGTTTGTGTGTCAAATTTAGTATCTTCTGCTTATTTTGATGATGGTGTGATGAGACATAAAAATACCTATACATATGCATATGTTTATTATATAAATTTTTCTAACTGTTTTCAGTGTCTATTTTCGTTTAAATGTACTTTTTTAATTTGCGCTTTTGAAATGCATTCTAGACGTGTTGTTTTGGAACTAGTACAATTCATACGGTTTATTAATTCTAAAATTACGTGTAATTAGCGTTGTTAGGCTTGTCAGTTTTGTTTAATTTGCTTTTACATTTTATGTAGTACATAATTAGTGTTTAAAGTGTATTATTCTTCAACATGTTATAAGCGGCTCAATGGTCTAGGGGTATGATTCTCGCTTTGGGTGCGAGAGGTCCCGGGTTCAAATCCCGGTTGAGCCCACTTTTTTTTTTAATTTCTTACTCATTCTTTTACGCTAGAGAAAAATCTAATTTGGTAAATAAATATTTTAAAGCGGAAAATATCATTTTTACACCAAATTAAACTTTTTACGCGTCATTAATAAAATAAACTATAATTTTGAATTAAACTATAAATTATTACACAACTGAAATTTTTATAGTTACCAAAAAAATATATATTTACGTTTTGCCAGATTTATTTGTGAAACAAACTCGTTTTATGTAAAAATTTGTCAAAACAAACAAATTTTTATGCTAATTAAAATTGTAAAAAATAAATATCTAATCGTACATGTAATTTATAGTCCCAATGTTGCAAGTGTTTAAATTAACGCTGCAATTAATTAAAATTTACTTTTAACGAGACAATTTTAAAATTAGTCCAAATTAAAAAAAAAAAATATTGAAAAATATATAGCGCGCCATCTCGCATCTAAATCAAGAACTTTGCGTGCAGGTTTCGTTTAAAAGGCGCGTAAAAATGAGATTCAAAAAAAGAATTTAAAAATAGCGAAAATTAAAAATAGATACGAACATAAATTAGGATTTTAAGCAAAATTTAAAAAGATGAATATATTAATAATTCCTAACTATATATTTATATAATTATTTATAAAGTTATTAACATTTCATGTGTCTAATTCAACTAATTATTCAATAAAATATTTACAAATTTATTTAACTATTTAATAATAAATCCCAATTCCCTAAAATTGACATATTCTTATGTAACAGTAACTATTTTTATTTACAGTACGTTGGACTAAAGTAACATAAGAATTACAGTATGAGTTTTCTTCATTTCACTTTTCATTTCATTTGTTTTAATCAATACAACCTGCCGCTGCTGCTAAATGAACAGGCAGAAATTAAACAGTCCTGCGAAACAAAAAATTTATAGAAAAAGAATTGAAACAGTTATTAGATTATTTATAATATATACATAGTAGTTATGCATAATTGATTAAATAAAATTATAAATTATTATGTTTTCTTTGTATATTATGTATATATAATTATATAGGTAATAATTTACAAGGGGAAAGACGTAATTGTAAGAGCAATACTGTTATTAGCCACAATGGAAGGGTAACAATGGGAGTAAATTTCGTCATTTTTACCAGAATTTACATACAACAAAAAAAAAAAGGAAAACTGTGCAATGATGGAGACGGTTCACAACCTATTGGTCCTTGGATATTTGTTTAAATTTGACAATTTTTAAATTAACGGAAATTACGTAACACTTCTTTTTGTATATAAGAGAAAATGATATTATTACAGGCCGTATTATTAGTTCGCAACACCAATTTTTATACAATTAGCGAACATTATTAGTTAAATTCTGAGGCGATTTTATTAAATATTTATAGTAGATACGTGTGTTTGCTTTAGTTTCTTTCATTTCTTTTTTTCTGTTTGGCCCCAGTTTATTTAAAAACTATTAGAGAGATTAGAGTAAGAGAGACGCTTATGTCTTCTGCTTCAAATAGGTTTTGTTTGTTTAAATAACACAGCTACTAAATCTACTACCCATTTTTTTCATTGTAAAATATTTTGAGTCTGAAAAAAACATTTCTTAATTATTATATTAGTTAGCATATTTTTTTGTTTCTTTTTTTTTTTGATTACGTTTTGTTTTATCTACAAATTGTTCTAAACGTTCAATACTTTGCATTTCGTTCGATTAGTTAATTTTTTGCATTCATTTTTTTACGCCACAAGTATTGCCACAATAATAAATGTTCAAATTGACTATATACAACAGAAAAAAATGTTTTTTTGATTCAAATACGTTTTACGTGCGCGAAAAATAATTAATGAAATACAGTCTAAAAATCTCAAATATTTACAAAATAATAAATTAGCATTTTTTTTACATTATTATGATTCAATTTTTAAATAATTAAGAATAGTGACACAGAACACTGATGTGCACACACTTGGTCTAAGAAAGAAAATTTTATATAAATTCGGCGGCGCATTAAAAGGCCTAAGTATCACATTACCTTGTACACAAAATAAAAAATACAACAAAAGAGAACTAAATAAATCAACAATTAAAAATAAATTGTATATATATAAAAATATATGATTCACTTTATCATTATTTTATCATTTTTTCCTTATATGAATTGTTTATGTATATAAAATGAGTATTTCTTATTTAAAAAACACGAATTGATATAAAAAGAACTTAAAATTATGTACAAAAAAAGACGTTACACATACTTTTTATCATTTCTTTTCTGTGATATTTATCAATATTAAAATTAATTTACCAAGTGCATGTCAGTGTTTTAGAGCAACGCTGCCGTCGTATGATACAACTGAGTTAGCACTTGTATATGAACTGGCAGACAAGACAAACGATCGCGTGTGTTTGTATCAAGTGCCAGCCAAGATAGTGCGTTATATCCTTCCAAAACGTATCTGCAATAATAAATTATAATATAATAACCCACTTTCAGTGAATTCATTCATATTTATTACCTTAAAACATCGGTGGTGTATTGCGAATCCAGCGCATGCGATGAAATTGCACTTTGTTGCAGAAAATCTTCCGAATTCTGCTGTATATTCGGACTGTGTAAATGTAATGCATTTTTAAGAAATGCAGGACAAACACCTTCCAAATGTGGACAAGACGACCAGAACCATCGCGGCATGCGTCCAGTAGGCGCTGTCGAAACCAGATAACCAAGTGCAAGCGGTTGTTGTAAAACGGTTCCAACTTCTTCGGCAGGTTCACCACGCTGCGAGTTATTTGTGCATGGAAATGGACTTACTTGTCGGCCTGCATTCATGCCGGTTGGGCTGCCTGGATTGCCTTGCTCATCGCGTCGCGGACTTCCCGTTGGACTATGTCCACCACCTGGCCCAGCTTCCGGCCAATTAAAGATGTCCGAAAGGCCGATATCATCAATTCCTTCATTTATATCATCATGCAGGCCATTAATATTAAAGAATTCGTCATCAGGATCGATGCTGTTCTGTTCTTGAAATGTTGTTTGTGAGCTTTGCGTTGTTGCTGACGTTGGAAAGACTAATATATGCGTACAGGTAACGTCTTGCGGCGTATTTAATTGAGAATTGACACTAATTTGACTGAAACGTTCATCCGGTGTAAATTGATCAGGCATTAAACGCAATGTCGAATCCGGTTCAAGACTAACCAGACACGCTGATAATATACAAGGTACATTATTTGGATAAAGTAAATTACATTGACCACAAATCTCTTTTAAATGTTTCGATGCTTTTAGTAAATTCTTACGACTTAATAGAAAACTCCAGCCTTTCAATTCGCCGTGACCGATACGTCCTAGACGGCCTACAACAAGCCGCCATGGTCGCACACTTTGCGATACAACACCTACTGCAAAGTCCATTAATTTGTGCAAACCGATACGGCGTGCGGTTGCAAGTCCTTTTTTCCTACGACTCCTATTAGGAATATCTATATTAATAGCACACGTTTCGAATATTTCGCCTTTTTCATCTGTAGCTACAGCTAATAGGTAACTTTGATCCTCCGATAGACAATAACTTAGATATAAAATCGATGCTTGATCCGAATTGCCTTGACCGAAAGTTTCAGCATTTTCCGCTTTATTTTTTAACGGACCTAATACATAAGGTGGTGTATATAATTTATACGGTGCTCTATTCTTTTCCTATAAATATTTAATTTATATAGAAGATGGGAATAAATCAATATGAAGTATATACTTACATCTTTGCTTTTTAAGAATAGATCTGCCATAGCAGCTGTACCAAAACCGGTTAACGATTTAACGTTATTTGTATGCACTAAATGTCGTCTGCATTGCGAGAATATGCTAAGAGCTAAAGCACGCATATGATCGCTGTGCCTTTGGCGCTCTCTAGCCCGACCCAATTCAACGATACTTTCTTGAGAAATAATCTACAAAACAAAATTATTAAAAATTTCTAAATATATTGCAAAGTTAAACATTTCTTTACCTGTACACTAATGTTGTTTCTAATAGTTTCAGGTACTGAAGACAGTATAGATTGAAAACATCTCAATAGAGCTATACAGGCAAGTCGTTGCACGTCCGGCTCATCAGAGCCCATAGAGAATGGATCAACGAGATAGACGATAATTGACGGCGCTTCCCTTTCATCGTCATCGTGACTAATATCAGTGCTTGGTAATGGATTATTTGTGTTATTTTGTAAAATCTCTTTCGAATCGATATCTAGAAAATGTGTGTTTGTTAAGCGAATCGAATGATTTGATTAATATCAAAATTACCTGGTTCGCTTTTTGGCGTTGAAGGAAGTTTTTCACTTAAGCCACTTGATTGACTGTTATCGGGTGTTGATGGAGGTGGCATTGGACTTGCTGCTGGTTTATCAACATTATCTGTTGGTGGATCTAATAAGGTTTTGTCCATTGGAACTTGTTGCAAATGTGGAGCTAGATGATGCTTGCAAGCCTTTAAGGAAATAATTTAAATACATAAAAATATTTACAAAATTAACTTAATATTACCTGAGCGTATAATTTCAACATATCCGTGGTTTCACCTTCTCCAAGAAGCGTAAACCATTCCTCAACCGGTTCATTGCCCAACTTTGTTTTCGCTGTTTTCCCAACACGTAAAATGCCATCGCGTAGAACTTTTGTAATAGGTGAATGTCTTCCTAAACGACACATCTCATACGCTGTTGATAGTTCTTTAAAGAATGTTCGTACTTTTGGTAAAATTGCTTCATTATCCGGCGCAACAACAATATAAGCAACATCCCTTGAATATGAGTAAGGTTCAAGGAGAAGCGTTTCCCAATGTTGTAAAGCATACGGCGATAAACTCAACCAATCTTTCTCATGACCGACAATGACCGTTGGGATTGGTTGTGGTTCGCAACGATCATCAGTACCTTCATTTCACATACGAAATAAATGATTAAACTAAACTAAGTAGAAATTATTGATTTTGTGCTTACCTCTTCCCGCCAAACGATGGAACTGTCTCCATGTTAGTGGACCTTTAACGGCACTCGGCGGCTCCCATAATCTAGTTTGACATTTCTTCTGTATTGCAACTTGAAGTAACGGTTGTAGGTTCTTCATAACACGCACAATATCCTGATTGCACTGTGGACCACTAGCGCGTAGAAACGGCCATCGATGCACTGCAGTCACACTCTTATTATGTCTATGATCGTCCATTTTGCATACCGATAAATTATCTGGTATTTTGCTTTGTTCTAACGCAATCACTGTTATATCATTACCGTCAGTAAATTCAAGCATATTGATTGAATTTGAATAAGGTGGAATATTCTTTTTGATATAGCGAGCGGATCTCGACAGCGAATTCGCTGTATTTTGTATCATAACACATTGTTCGCGCATTAATTCTAATATATTAAAAGGAATTATATCGAGTTGTTCACGATCCACGCCCGGTTCTAATTTGGTTGTTGTATTTTGTAAGATAGCTGAAAGCGGCGGTTTCTTTCGTTCGCCCGGATCTTCAGCGATTCCCGTAATTTCCATTTCGTCTTCATAGAATAAGCCGCTACGATGCGCTAGCCGTCGATTAACAACAGCTGAAAAACCGCACGAACAACGTATTGAATCTTCGTCGAGTAAATTGCTGCCTGGATGTGTTGGACTCATCATGCCTGGATATTGCTGTCCGCCCATATTGCCCATTCCCGGGAACGGACTACTTGGTAAAGGTACATGCGTTTGCACATTCGTATTACGCGCTTCAAGTAAATAAACACCGGCATCAGCACCGCGTATATTACCGACAACTTGCGGACCGGCATTACAAACGCACAATGTGCAACTATCAAAATTGTGGTCCCTAAATATGTTCAGTAACGTATCAGCTAATAGGATATTCACTAACACAGAACTTGCTTCTGGCGTCCGTTGAACACACGGTGTATTAACTGGTTCAACTGAATTGAGATTTTTATTAAGATAAGAACTGGCAGTTGATGTTGCAGGACTCGGAAGCTCGTAGGGTGGAGGAGGTCGAAATCCTGTATGTAATGGACTTTGCGGAAAGTTGTGACTTGTTGTGTTGTTTTGTATACTGTTTGGCCCTGTATTACTATTTACTGTAGGATTTGGTGTCGCCTGAGGTGCAGGAACTGTAGTCGGTTGAGTTGTTGGAGGTGTGGGTTTCTCAACATGCTGCATCCACGATGGTTTATAGACGCAATTCGATGGTAACGTTAAAACAGGCATATTTTGACTTGGTAAATTTGTTAATGGAGCATATTTACTCGATCCAACCATTTTACAAATAATTGGAGGTTTAAATACGAAACTCCAATCCTCTGTTAAAATAATAAATTAATTAATAAATAAAATAAATAATTATTAGGTAAATAAATAAATTACCGATATTTTCTTCTTGCGGACTTCCCATATTGGGATAAATCGTCTGAGGTACACGCATACTTCCCATATCCATTAATTCCGGTGGATGTAATTCTAATTGGCCACCAGGTGATGTAATTGGATTGTGTTCTAAGCTAGGAGGTGTTGGAAACATTTGAGAAAGCTCTTCAGGCCTTAAAATACCCATATTTGTGCATCCGCTTATAGTATGTCTTGTTTCATGCAAACCACCATTATTTGAGCCTGGCGGTGTTTGAATTTGAGTCTGTAAAGATTAGAAATCAATGTAAAAAAATGTTTTGCTATATAAATTATAATCAATTACCGCTTCATCACTACTTGTATCGTCCGAATTATCAAATATCTGATCCAAATCCTTGTAGGATGGTTGAAGACCTTCGCTTGAAAATAAATTGCCACTTTTCTTAGTTTCTTCCTTGGTTGGAAGTTGATTACGTTTGAATGAATCTACATTAGCGCTACCCGCACCAACACCGCCACCACCCGCACCACCACCCTCTTCATCGAATTCATATGGATCGCCAGGCCTTTTAACGCCATGCCCTCCAATTGAAGTAAGTACAGGAGGACCATCAGATTCCATCTAAAACGAATAACAAATTATTAATATTGTAACACTTTTTAAAAATGATTAAATAAATTACCTGTAATCCTGGCTCTTGTTTAATTTCAGTTTTGATAAAAGTAATTTGTGCATTTGTGCCATTGTTACTGTTATTGACATTATTGTTGTTATTATTACTATTTTTTGTGACGTCATTGTTGTTATTGACTCCATTAGGTGTAAACATTGAATAGAGATCACCATTCTTTTGAGAATATATCCTTTGGTTTTCTTTCGAATCGGGTTTGAATTTCTTAACAGGATGATTAAGCCAAGCGACCATCGTTGAATAATCATATAATAAATCTAAATTGTGTTCTTCTTCGTCATCGCCTGTCTCATAGTCTTTACTACTAAGCACAGGTCGTTTTAGGGTTGGCGTCATTGGTAACACATTCATTTGAATATTTTCTTTACTATCAAGTATCGGATGTGGACTATTTGTTACTGATCCCATACTCTTTGGTGGTTGATCGGGTGTATGACTTTTATCTAAAGGAGATTCGGCCACAATTGGTGGATGCGGCGATAATGTTGGCATTGCTTGATCACCTGGAGGTACTGAAGCTGGTTGAGAGTGCGGATTTGGTAGTGGTGATGGTGCAGCTGATGCTGGACTACCAACTGAAGGTATGACCATTGATTCTTGTGTGCGTGGATAGGATGGAGGTCCTCCATGTGGTGTATACGATCCACCCGAACACCTATAATAGAAACGATATTGAAATATCATATTAAAACTATGCAGCTTAATTTGATAATGAATAGATGACAAAATAAATCAGTACATGCAGATAAAAAAAAAGCCCCAAACAAACAAAATAATATCCGTGCGGCTGTAAAATGGTTATTAATAGCATTAAGAAAAAATCCAATAATCCGATGATGTTTCATGTAAAAGTTAATTGTTATTAAAGCCCGTCACCCAGGAAGCGGTGACCAACCTGTCGGTGGTGTCAGCTGGTGGTAGCGGTGAGCGTCTATGGAAGGGAACTTTGGCCCGCGTTCCTCCGCTCTTCGATGAGCGGAAGGATGACGATGTAACGGACATTCCGCTACCCTTACCACTACCAGACGAGCACTTACTGCCGCCACTCATGGCCGCCATCATACTACCACCAATGTACTTTCTACACCTGCAATATATCATATCAAACGTGCTAAACAAACTGAATTTTATATAATTATAATAAAGCTATAAATATATAAATAATAACAACATAAAAACAACGAAACATAAAAACAACATCAACAAATACAACATATTCCTAAATTGATTTCTTTAAAGCGCACTTACTTTGAGCAACTACATGTAGCTTTCTTAAGTGGATCAACAAAGTCCCAATTGCCTGAATTATCATGTGAACCGGGTTGTGGTGGTCCACCATGAATACATTCCTGCCAAACACGTTCTGGCATTATTGTTGCTGCAGTGGGATTTCGTTGTGTTGATGCCATGTGCTCTACTGATACAGTAAAAGGACCTGGTTGCGGCACTTTACTGTTTATTTGTACTGGAGATGGAGGAGGTGTTTGAATGGTAACAGGTGTACCTAAACAATAACATTTAAATTTAATACATTTCAAAATGATGGTAAAAATAGGGATTTTTAAATGCACTTACAATTTCCTTTAATGTTATTCGAATTGTTTGGCATCGATCCCATAATACCATTCATAATGGAATTGTTCACATTATCATCCATATCAGTAACAAGAACATAACAAGCAGGATAACGTAATTTAACACCACCAACAATAACCTCGACCACATTATTTTCACCACTTTTATCTATTGGATAAAATTGTCCCCATTCTTCTAATAAACGCATACCATTATCCATACTTTTGAATGATTGACCGGTTAATGTGCCCGCCATACCAAAAGGTGCTAATATAACTATTAAGAGAAAAAAATTCGATAAATATCAATAGGATTTTATTTTGTATAAAAAAAATTTACCTTGTAAACCGCTGGTTGATGTTTGAGCTTGTTGTAGATGAATTCTTGACAATTTCCGAACGGGTGGATGTTGACGGACATCAATACTTGCACATACCGAACTTTCCCCATGCACAAAGAAAGCAAATGAGAATGATAAATGCGTGGAAGAGCTGTCCGTAGATTTTTTCGGATTTTCATATGGCTGAACGAACCATTTGCCCAAACGTACAAAATCTCTTGATAATAAACATCGTTCAATTAAATTATGCAATGCTTTAAATAGAAGGGAACGACATTCGTATGATAGTCCACTTTCCCATGATCCTTGTTCGCCTTCTAGAATAAAAGAGAATAATTTCAGTTCAAATTTGGCGGCAACAAGTTGTCATATATATATAATAATAGTTGTGAATGGTGTAAAGGTGCGCAGATTGGGAGGATTGTGGCGGCGAAGCAAGAAGATGCATGGAAAATCGATTCGCCGATGGTAAATCTGTCCCCCTTTTTAATAGAGCGGCAAAAGTGGGTGCTTTCAAATGCTTTTTTAGCTTTATATAGATTTGAAGAAAACATTACTCGACACGTGACTGTAATTAAGAATAGAACTAATGCATGTAATAAGTGAAAGAATACGAAAACAAACAACATAGTTAAGAGAAAGTTGATCTATTTGATATAAAATGGCTTGACCTATTCCAAGATCTTCTCTTAACAAATATTATGATAAGAGCAATGTTTAAAGAATGCATTCATTTTATTATTGTTTACGTAATGAAAATAAAATATTTATATATTAAATAGGAGCGCGCTTATAATCATGTCGAGTGATAAAAAGGTAGCATGCAATTAACCTTGAACTGATTTCATTTCAATCATTTAGTAAGACAATTATTTTCATCCATCTATGTATACGCGTTGAGATAAAAATGTTTTACAATATAAAGTCGATGCGGCAACACTGCAAATGTAGGCACGTGGGTCTCCTCTTTAGGTCTCCCACGTCCCGTGCGGCAAATCAATGATACCATCCCTCCTGACATTATTCCGACTTTCTAGTAATGCAGGCGAAAAAACGTACGTTTCGAAAGGATTTTGCGAATAACGGTATACATTATTTCTAGCGAAATCTTTTAATAATCGCACTTTAATTGCGAAATTATGAATAATCTCTGTTTTTGTTTTCTTTATATTCAGATATAAAAATGGCTAAATGGAATTGTTTCATCGGCTATGAAAGCTTGTTTTCGCTTGTTGTAGTAGAGTAGGTAGGTAGTCACATACACATTACAGATAGTGGAGGATTTCACCGCAGGTTCATCAACCTGTGTAGAAGCATGTCGGCAAGTTCTCTAAGCCAACGACCAACAGCAAACCAAATGAACAGTTTATACAATTCTATTTGAAGGAAGTACAAACCATATATTTTCTATAATACGCATACGGGTGTTGTTATAAACATTATACGTATACAGTAGTGAGAGGGAGGGAGGGAGAGAGAGAGAGAATGTGAACGCAATTTTTTTGAACCCATTTTCCACGTCAAGGACTTGTCAAAATCGATGCGCTTTGCGAGTTTTTTGACCTTCTCATCAAATAATGAGCGAGAAAGATGAAAAACATTTTAACATACACACAAAACTATCGATTACGCATTGCATTCAAGGCGCACGAGTAGATAACCGTGTCATATTTAGAATTTAAAAATAAATCACTCTATGCGTATTCATTAATTGAGTTGTATATCATCATAATGAAGATGATGATGATGATGATGATAGGATGATTATGCATGTATAGTATAGTAGTAAGTGAATCGGTTTTTATTATTTTACAACTCATTATATTACTACAATAGAGGCCTATGGGCTATAAGCGCTATTGTAAAATCATATAGCCAGTGATAAAATGCGCGAGTCAATTACCAAAGAAGGGTAAGAAGTTAGAATTAGACAGAGAAAGGGTACAAAACTACGCGGCGCAACGTTGCTGCTGCTGCCGCTGTTGCTAAATACTTCGACCACTAGAAGGGACACTCGCGCCGTGACGTCACATTACTATACGCTACGTCATTGTGACGTCAGACGTTTTGAAAACAGCTCGCGTTCGCGTTTTCAGTATCAATGAACGATAGATCATATAAAAGTACACCTACAAGCACAATAAGAAACGATTTAATAAAACTATTATAGTTAAATAATCACATTATATATACATACTACATATGTACAGTTTTAGATAAAATATATCGATATCAGCGGCGGCATTAAGAAGTGGTTGTCATGACAACCACAAGGCATCTTATAACTCCTGAGAGTTACGGTTTTAGTGCGGGTGGTGGTGTCGCGTGCGCATTTACATTTTGACCCTGACGTCCATCAACAAATAAAGGGGGAGGGGCGGCATTTAGATAACGCACAACGAAAAAATGAATCAATATACATAATTGACCAAAAATTATTATTATGGCCGATTAAACAGGCGCATAGTAGTAACATTTCAAAAACGAATCAATTATTTGTGTGCACATATTTTGGAAATTCGTTTTTATTTTTTTTGGTCGCTTTGTAAATTATGTTTACCTTGTGTAAGTAATACCGATGATACCAAATCGTTTAAATCTGGTTCTTCGCCATACCAAAAGATCCACAATTCCTTCGAACAGCATAGGCTGAGAGGTGGCGGTTGAGCTGGCGGCGGCGGTACCATATCGTAAACATTCGTTGGTTGATGCGGTGTTGAAATGCGCCGCCATACGCATAATATGTCGGCTGCTAAACATCGTGCATAGCTTCTCAATACCGGATCTTCGAGTGGATCTATTGGCCCACCACCTCCGCTATCACTCCAAACCAATTTACGCCATTTTATACCAGAGAGCTCAGTCTGTAAATAAAACAAACAAATCAGATAAACAAGGAAAATATGAAATTTACAAAAAGAGAAAATTATCAAATAGAGTGCATGGCATGGCATGGTGTAGAATAGTAGCAACAGTAACGGCGGAACGAGGAGGAGAGTGGAAAATGATTCGACGTCGCGTCGTATCGTAATCGAAGTGGCTGTTGGCGAATGCAACCTGTTGCTTTTCGCCAATCAACAAACTAAACACAAAGAGAGCGATATAGCAATTTCTATTAAATGAGGTAGAAGAGAGTATGGTGTATTATACGCCAATATGTTGTTGGTGTAAATAAATTTGTTGACTGATTACCTAAATACATTTAACTTCGTATCAAGGTTGTTTGCATTTATAACCTATAGAAATTCTGAATGAATGAATGAATTGTAAATAAACATCCAACGCAGGAACAATAGAGAAATAAAAGTGTAATATTCATTCTTGAAATAACTATTTCGTTTTTGTTTACGTTATAATTCCTATCAGGAAATATGTGTGGACTTTCTCTTCCTCCTCCACCTTCATACCACCACATGGCCGATATAACCAAACAAGAAGCAATTGTTATTCTTTGTTTCACATCACAAACTGCGCAAAATTATTATTACATTGTTGTTGTTGTTAGAGAAGAACATTTAAGCTTTGCTGTGAAACAAAAAAAGGCATCGGAAAGAAGGGAATGAGCGTCACGTAAAGGAAGGAGAAAGAGGGAGAGAGAGGTGTAAAGATTGGTACATTTCTAGGTTGTGTAGTATCGACGATGCTCGCCACCCTGGGGGTTGAATGTTGGGGACTACACTCGTTGGCACAAGGGGTGTAAGCGGGGGCAGCTTTCGCAATCCCGGTATTGATTGACGCCGGTGGTATGCATGCGGTCTATATGGATATAAGGACAAGGGATGGACCATATTATAATACACAAAAACTATTCAATTCACTAAATCATTATGTAAAATCTAAAGCGAATGTGTTACAGAGAGAAGCAAGTCGTTAGTGCGTTCCTTGTCACGCTAAGCGCGCTTAAGGATTAATTATGACAAAATTATGTAGAAAAATAAGGTATTTGTAAGTGTGTGTGTGAAAATGTTGCAACAATGTATGAGGAAAGTGCATAGACCTTCTTCTTCTGCTTCTTCTTTCGCTCGAACCATCATCAATGTTTTAATTTCAAAACGTGTGTTTTCTTTACAAATGAAAATGTTTAAGATTGTCAAGGTCGTGGTTTTGTATCGTTTTAAAGGTAATAAGTAGGTAGAAAAGGCAAAGATGCAACAAAACAAGCCACCGGTTTTTCTACAACCTATGGTTGTACAAATCCCACACCGAAATACATATAAAAATAGTAAATTAATTTTATGTATGTTGAGAGAGTGAGTGAGTGAGGGAGAGTGAGACAGAAGGAGAGGATTCGTTTTTGAATATTAAAAAAGAAATTTGTTTGCTTATGTTGTAGGGACTAGTCTGAGTCGATGTGGTACGGTCAGTGTCGCGAGATCACATATACCGGTCAAGCAAAAGGTATGCAGACTGAAGGAGACAATAGGTCGCTTAAGCTGCTGCTACTACTACACAGCTTACAACAATCCCACAATTGATAGCGATAACGCACGTGTTTGCTTTAACCACACACACATGTGCCTCTCTAAAAGACCATATGGCACTTAAATAGGGATACGCTGCCTCTTTCACCTTCCTGTTCATATCCCACATCTAATAAAAATCTTCAAAAAAAAAATATTTTTTTTTAACCTAAATACTTTTTACGTAAGACGCGCATAACCTACATTCCAAAAACAATTTTAAATTCCCCGATATTATTACAATTCAAAATAAGTGCATCATCGTACGTACAATCCCCACTTGAACAGAAAAATATTGTTTTATTTCTAATAACAACAACAATCTCTAGAAACAGTTAACTTTCCTTTCAGTAAAATCCGCACGCAACGTTGCCAAAGCGCGAAAAAGAATCAGCGCACAGCGCACGCCTCCATTACTATATAACAACAACCTAATTACAAAAACAATTGACCTTCAATCATAGCGCACCTCTAAGAAGACATCAAAAATGTAAATGTATCGGCAATAATATGCAGGTGATGAACAACATTTGTTTATTTTCTTTATCAGCGACAACTAGATGCATACAAATGACAGGTGTTTGTTTTCGAACGCTTAACTACATTTTACAACATCTTTAGAAATATATAAAAAATAAATAAACAACAAAACTATAAAATTGACATAAACATGAGATAAATTGCTTATTAACCAAATTTATATAATTTAACTACTCTTAGTGCAAGGTCCTTACAACTCAGCAACAATTTCAACTAATAACAAATGAATATAAAGAAGACATCAACGACGACGACGACGATTTAGAAAACGCGCGATCTAGATATCATACGAAGGAGAAACATGAGACCGTTAAGTGAAGTAAGGGCGAGTAAGTGGCAACAACGCACCACAGACAAAATGATATGAAAATTGTTCGCACATTTATCGATGTAATTATAACGAAGAAAACACCACACATATGATATTTGATAAATAAAGAATCAAATTGTTGCTACTACAATTACAAAATATAGAAAATATTTACGAACAAAAATATTTTTATCTTATCAGTGCCGCAAAACAAAGCAACGCGCGTCGATTAGGAACTTATTATCTCAAATATAAATTACGTTTACTAGGTAAAAAATGCATTCCATAAATGATTATGCATTTATAGTAAATCGAAAAATGTACATAATTAGTAAAATATTAAAATAATTTATGTCTACAATAAAACTGATAACAATTGATATTTAATTATTGATGAATTTAACAACAATTATGTACTATAAAAAGTGCATAATGCATTTAAATATTGTTAAAAGTAGGACTAGAAATGTTATACTTTTTGGTTATATTTTCTCCAAGAGTAAAAGTTCGTTTTTTATGAAAAAATCGCATGAAGTAAATGAGAGCGTTGCATACATTGCATTTGCATAAATTTCCTTTAATGTACATTGCGATAATATATTTGTAGAATGTAAATTGCACTCACCAATGCAAAGAAATTTGTGTGGCAATCTTCTAGGCTGGCCCCGTTGGTTTGTAGATTTGGGTGCGTCATAGTCGATCCATTATCACAATCATTTCGAAAAAAATGCACAAGACACTTTTTTTAATATAATTTTTAATGCCACAATGCCATAAAAAACAACCTTATTTTAAACGCACAATCCAACATTCTCACTTCACGTACATCAAAATCACCATTTCTCGAGCACTCGAGATTTCAAAATGGCGGACCTTCAACAACTAACAACTAAACAACTGCTTACAGCGCTGCACAATCAACTGATGGCAGATATACCAACTAATCAACTTCAATTTATTTTTTCAAAATAAATGCAATTTTACCTATTTTGGCACATTTCCCATCAATATTTATAATATTTACGATGCAATTTTATCACTACTATTGATTAGATGTACACTTAACGTTTAATTTTAGATAATACACGATTTATTACCGTTTAATAGTGAAAATTTATTCAATGTCCTAATTTTTTTCTTACGTTGTCCTTCCTGATTTTGACAGACAGTATGCAATATGAAGATGGCGGTTTTTGTAAAGCATGTATCAATCACAACACGATTATTAGCACATAGACATGTAAATATCATTAATAAATATAATATACAGAGTTAATTGACTTACACGTTTAATTGTCTGGCTCTCAGCTTTTGTATTTCACTGTCTTAAAAGGTTTTTTAAAATTTTTAGGTTATCGTCTGTAATTATGCGACAAAAGCCGAGAAAAAGAAAGGATTAGATCGTAAAGTTCCACCAAAATTAGAGTGGACTGCACAATCATTAGCATCCAAAGGGTACGCAACACTCATTTCTCTATTTATTGACATTTCTTAGAAATATCTACACTTTGCCATTTCCCATGGACACAAACCAAAACAAAGTTCAGAGAGCGCCACCAATCTATCTGCTACCAACATTCAGAAACTTAAAATTCAAATTGTTTTAGGTTTTTGCGAGCGCAAAAAGATTATGAACCTCCAGAAAGCGTAAATAGCGAATTGGATGGCATTTTAAACGAATCAATCAAACAATTTGAAGATAGCACTCAATTAGGCGATGCAAAATTTCAAATATTAAACAGTTGTTATGAAAAATTTCATCACGCTGTACCAAACTCAATTCTACACAGTATTGAATGCGTTGGCGATTTAAAGGACTTCTACAATACGCCGGTTGAGACAAAAACTCCTTTAGATAAACTAAAAACATTAGAATTACCTGCTAATTTACACATACAATATGATTATCATCGATTCCATCCCGATACAGATACGAAATTTGGAGGAGTCACCGCATTTCCTAGAAGTTCCACTTTGGTGACTGGATTAAAGTACAAAGAAAAGTACAGAGGACATAAACAGGAGAATCCTTGGCACGTTGATTAGATAAATAATTAATTTAATAGTTATCCATTGAATAAATAAATAATTTATAATACTCTTAGGTAAGTCTACTTCATTTTGAAAACTTGAAAACACTTACACCTTTTTTCGGATTTTTGGTATCGTGAACCTTTAGGAAAACGAGAATTCATTAACTTTATCAATTTTTTGTTTAATTTTACTTACATGACGTGTTCCAAAGAGCAGTCTCGCTTTATCCTCCTCGTGTGGCGAAGAACTCTCATCAGATGAGCCAATATTGCGTTTAATTTGCAATTTTTGTTTGATTGCCTTCAAAAAAATGATCGCATAATTAATCTATTAACAATATATTCTTATAGTCATCTTACTTGTGATAAAATAACTTTTCTACTGTCCGATCTAATTGCCATTAATAAATCTAACCACGTCCAAGTGACATTGTGATACTCCAATGTTGGTATAATCAACGAAAAGTCTCTAATATCCTCCAAATTCTTCTCTTTATTACCTTTATAACTTAAACGTACAGGAACTTCCGGTATTTTGATATAAATGAATAATTTATTCTTCTCGGCGCGTTCCTATTAATAAAATTTACATAGCACGCCATCTATTGTATAATTTATGAAATTACCTTCATTTTTTCAACGTCATCAATGGGAATATAGAAATTTGAATCGCGATTTCTCTTACCCGATGTGCGCACTTTCTTATTACGACTATCCGCATCAATTTCTTCGCCGCCTTCAATATTATCAGGATCACGTTCGGGAAAACAAAATTTTAGCATTGTATTATAGAATTTTTTCGTTAATCCAATTGTTAATGGAACAACGTTAATTTCAAAATGTTCCTTCACCGATATGCCACCAACCGGCTGTTTTTCTCTACAAAAGACACGCACAACTCGCTAAAAATACAATTGAAAATTAAAGGGAACGAAAAAGTGTTGCTTAAAACGCTTACTTTATGTTCAACTGGCATATTACTTTGAATTTCAGTTGGTAATAGAACTTCCTTATAGATTTGATTCGGTAATAAATTCGTCATACGCACATATCCCAATTCCAATAAATGCTCAACCGAATCGTCACTCTTCGAATTTTTCGTATACAAAAAGTTGCTCAACACCAAATCAGCGATACCAATCTGTCCATCAGCTTCCGTTAAACGCCATTGCGCATGTTTAAAACAAATCTCATTCGCTCGCACTATCGTTAGCGGTTTGTCGTTACGCGTTGTCGCTAAACGACTGGTTGCTAATAGTTGCGATTCTTTATAGCACGAAAGCATCATATCGAGTTCTTCGGCTTGTGCATTAAGACTGGTTTTACATTCATGAACCTAATAATAAATTTGATTATAGAAAAACTGATTAACGCAATTCTTTCACATACTTTCTCTTCTAATTTACTAATTTCCGCATCCAAATCTAAATTATTTCTATCCTCAGCCATTGCTTTATGCAACAGATATGTATCCTTTTCCAATCGACGTAATCTACTCAAAGAAGCTCTAACTTGCGTCTGTAATATTTGAATTGGTTTGCGTTGATCTTCAACGCTTTGCAATTGCAAATGGAAACGCATTCGAGCTAAACGCTCTAACGCTTCCTTACGACGCGTATCAACAAATAATAATAAATTATTCACAATATCCAGAAGCATTGCATACTAAAACAAAATGTTCAATAAAATTCTTTTTTTTTTTTTTTTAAATAAAACTAATTACTTGTAATGAATTTGTGCACACATCCAAGTCGTGATGCATTAGAGTAAACGCATTAACTGCACTTTGTCGTCGATCCCATGGTCCAACATCTTCTTGGGGTGGTGGAGGAACTTCACCTACAGCACCAGGATCGACACTAATATCCCCATAATCAGCGTAAAAGAATTCGCATTTACAGCGCGACACAATTCGTTGCAACTGAAATATTCATTTATAAAATGCGTTTATATAAAATATTTCTTTAAAAAAAAACATACTTGGATTGGTCCATCATCTCCAACGCAACTACCACCGACAGTATCACTAACGACAGCACCAACAGACACGCCACTTCCTACCATATTCGGAACTTGCGGTATCTCAGAGATGACTGTCGATTCCTTTTCTTGAATATTATCAACAGTCAGCCACATAATATTTTCTAAAATATGAAATTTTGTTAACTACTTAGATATTACATTTATTTTTAATATACAGGGTGTTCTTTTAGGATGGTACGTTAGAAAATGTCAGAAAATTGACATAAAACACGCTTTCGTAAAAAAATCATATCTTACTTAATATTAGTGCTACAATATTCATTCAAATTGCATTTGGTAGCTAATTAAATGGACTTTTATATGCAATTTATTCTAAAATTATTATTAACTAAAAACCGCACGATCTTATGGGATAAGCTAATAAATTACCATTAATCGAATCATCTTCTCCAGCATTAACAGTCGCATAATATTGCATACACTCTAAAGTACCAAGCCACGTGGTTTTTGATACTAGAGTGCGCTCCTTCCAAACAGGCCTATGAATCCTCTGCCATATTTCCGCTTTAGCTGCACTTAAAATGACATATCCTTTAGTTTCGCAACCTTTTAGCAACACCTGAGCGTTTACAAGCGCAACTATAAAAAAAAATTTTACATATATTATTATTTTATGTAATGTATAAATAAAATGGTTTACTATTCCAGTTTTTATGGAGCACATCATCATCCTGACACGCCTGTAAGCCTTGCAAATGCTGCTGCCTTGTCGCTGATGATAAATCATCGCTAAAGACGACCGCTTTATTCTCCGCCTCGGCAATTAGTTGCTGTAACATATTTGCCGCATGGCCGCATTGCATTTTACTTAATGGCGATGCGGAATCTTGCACGGACGGTGTATTCTGTAACGACTATCAAACAGCATAAATAAGCAAATTGATTTATTACACTCAAATTACTTGTTTCGTTGTATTTGGCGGCGTGCCAGCGCCATCCGGATTCCGCCTCTTCAATGGCGTCGTATTCGCCTCCTTGCGAAATCCTTTTAACGCTTCCGTTGATAGATTCTTCTTCATTTGTTTGTTCTTCATGAATGTGTCGAATAGAGCGAACGCGACATTGCGATTACTTTTTGTCCATGCGCCTTTCAGATCGTATACAACGAGGCGATGTGTTGGCGTGTCTTTGCGATCGGTTGATAAATCGCGATTTGGTAGAACCGTTTCTCGGCCATAGGAGACTTTAGCGACTGATAGGCAATAGCATTTCTCGACAGGATGCCGCCAACTCATCGCCTCATTTTCCTCTTCCTGATACGCGCTTTTCAGCCAAATTTCCGAATCGTTCAGCTCCGAATTCATGTACATTATTGACCACCCTGCTGTTGGTCGATGTTTTAATCCATCATCAATCGGAATGAGTGATAAAATGTGTTCTATAAATTAAATGCATTAATTAATTAACAAGCAAACATTTCATAATTAATATTTTACCAGAACTGGAACTTAAGCGTCCGCCTAATAATTCGCATCCCCTTTGCATCGCAAACGACATCCAATAACAAACTTGAAATTTATGCAAACCGACTAATAGATGCACCTTCTTATAGTGACGACTCAATTGTATTTTTCTCGGTCGCATATTAGAGAAAATCTTTCCTCTTCGCGTCGGTCTTGTGACGCCCGATAGAATCAATTTAAGATTTTCAAACCATCGCAGTGTCGATCCGTAAAGGCTCAACATTGGACAATCAAAATTGGTCGGCGATTGATTTTGAATCGGACGCGTTTCAAGCGTTAAACTTAAATTGACATTCTGTGAGCGAAATGCCCTAAATGAATCGTGCACCTAATAACAAACATAATACATATATCATAAAAAAATGTAAACAATTTTTATAAAGGTTAATTACTTGATTGCTAGAATATTCAGGAATTTTATCAGGCGCACATTGAATGACATTGTGATGGTCATTTGGATCACCCAAACAAATCCATTGCAAGCCAACGATTAATTTCAAATTTGGTAAATGCAACAATTGACAATCATCATATTTGGAAGCGGTACGCACAAATATATTCAAATCGCCTTTATAAACAAATTTCCCTATAAAAAGAACAATAAAATAATGTTTTAATTTAATAGGAAAATGTACCATTAGTCCAATCCATAATAACTTGACTCCAAGTCAATTCCATTTCCTCTGTTGTATTATAAGGATCTAGAGACGCATGCAATAAGACGGTAAGTTGTTGAACTTCCATTGTCAGCCGGCCATGAAATAACAAACGCATTTTGTCCCAGAATGGTAATGGAGGTGACGGATCACGAGATGGAGCAAATATGCGCTCGAAACCTTCAAAATTGTTTACATTAATAAATTTATTTACTGATTTATATAAATAAAAAGTATAATTCTTATTTACAATTTTCTATACACAGGGTGAACCAAAATCACTTCAACACAATGCAAATAGTGATTTTAAAAGCAAAAATTTAATTCGAACAATAACAATATAAATATTGCACATTTAGCGTATTTTGGGACACCGAGTATATAGAAATTAAGTGCATTGTTTCTCTATGGAAAAACAAATTGATTTTTAATCATACTTAGATTGCATTGTGCGATAACCGGCTCCCAGCAAGGTCCAAACGCATAACTATATGCAACAATCTCCGAATTAAAATCGTGATAGAATTTCAAAGGTAATAGCGCTCGTTCAATTGTTGCTGTACCGAAAGGTTCCCCTAAATCTATGATGACATCTCGTTTAGCTAGAAAAAATAAACAAATATTACAACATGATTAAAATCGTCATTAAAAAAATATCAATTTGTTGATGCTTATCAAAAAGGCTATACATAATTGCAACAAACGGATATATAAAGAACCTGCTTGATTTTTAGATCAATATTGAGTGAAAAAATAGCAAAAAATGTATAGAACGCTGTGCAGCTGGTTATTGCATTGCTGTTGCCTGCTTGTATTACTAAATGTGATTGAAAGCAGACCACAACAACCAGATCGGGTAAACTGTAAGTAAAAGTTAATTGAGTGAGAATAAAATGTTGGTTTGTTCGAGCAGTTTAAACGGGGTGCAATTCCAGGCACAGACGACATCATGGATGGCATTATTGGTTTTGTTATGGACACCGTTGCAGCAGTCACCGAATTCTTTGGCAGCTAACAACTTACCACGTCTAGGTGCACTCTGTTCAGCACCAATCAATTGTCCATAAATGTACCATTCTCTAATAAGTAATAAAGGTTGTGGAAAATCTCTCAATTGAAATTTCCATTCTTTACAACGCATTGATATCACACGACACCATAACGTTGAAAATTCCAATCCATCCTCCGGCCATGCACTATCCGGATCAATATCGCGCATTATTTTCACAACATTTTCATATCCATGCAATGAATAATCGGCGAGTATCATTAGTTCGATGTTGGTAACGCTCCACGCGAATAGACGAGTACGCAGCGGTAAGGTTTGCAGCATTTGTTTCGATCGTTGTATGTAAATCGCAGCATTCTTCTTCTTCAAATTCGCATACAATTCTTCCACTTTGCCCGCCGGCAAATGCAAATGTTTCTTTATCAATTCGTCCACTTTATCAGCCAGCTTCTTTTTGCGTTTCAAACTCTCATTATATTCGTCCACCAGCAATTCGAAATTATCGCGCAATTTCACCTCAAATGGACCATCAGACATTTCAAATAAAAATTCTTTAATCTATAAGCGAAACAAATTAATACCTAATTCACCTAATTTCTATACTATTATTTATACATAAATCAGGACGTCGCCTGGCAATGGCGAATCCCTGGTAAATGCAACCTTCTTCTTATTATGAACAATTCGCAGCCATTTATATAAACTAATTAGTTCGTTTTGTATTGCGTTCGCATATGAATGCTCATAGGGGAAAATCACTTTAAATACATCAATATTTAATTCGCACGATTTGTTCCATGCCAATTCGAATGTATCATTCTCCAAGCGCTCATTACGTATTGTCTCATCATCGTAAATCGGACGGAAGCTGATTCCTTGTATTGTAAATACCTCAGCTGAATCAATTGATATGACAACAGTGCTATTTGATAATGTTATTTCGGAGTTGGACGAGGACATTAATAATTTATCTAGAAATAATGATCATATTAAATTTGTTGTTGTTTTCAATGCATAAACAATAAAAAAGTAATTATTCCTTAGTAATATTACTACTAATTTACATTACATATTTATATTTCTGTAAAAAAGTGAGTTAGAATGATATGATAAACCTACAGTAAGAGTAAAGCTGCCAACTTTTTACGAACTAAATGCGGGACATTTTTTTAGGATCAAAAAGAAATACCTACCTACCATTTATAGAATAAGCACTGGTGAAAGTGTGAAATGTTTTTTGGAGGAACAAGATGACACAAAAAAAGTTTTCTATAGTCTCGTTAATTAAATGAATATTAATTATTTTTTATCATAATAATAATGACATAATTTGTATGAACATTTTATGAGGAAATTTAGATTATTTTCTATTTTTCATCATAATATGATCGTTATTATGTCAAAATTTATAACACAATATATGATCATTTAA